>SSNS01001339.1:0-26581 GCA_006937985.1 Aphyosemion australe | reverse complement strand
AAATACTTTGGAATTTTTGATTTAACCACCAAAATGCCAACATCAGGTAAACTGGGATATTTACTATTTATAACACAGTATGATTGATTTCAGTCATTTTTTGAAACAATCCTCTTTTATTCCAAAGTTTCTCCACTTCAGATCGATAGTAGACATGCTTAACCTTTGACCTGGACAGGTTTCAACCAGAAATACTTTGGAATTTTTGATTTAACCACCAAATTGCCAACATCAGGTAGTCTGGGATATTTACTATTTATAACACAGTATGATTGATTCCAGAGTCATTTTTTGAAACAAAACCTCTTTTATTCCAAAGTTTGTCCACTTCAGATCGATAGTAGACATGCTTAACCTTTGACATGGACAGGTTTCAACCAGAAATACTTTGGATTTTTTGACTTAACCACCAAAGCACCAGCTGGCGCCACTGAAAACTCGGACCGTTACTTTTTCTAATCCTGCTCCTTGGTATACATCTGAATTACGACAACTCAAACGTGGGGGACGTCGTCTGGAGAGGCTTTCAAGGAAAACTGGACAAAACATTCATAAGGAATTATACCGTAATCATTTATTAAAGTACAAAGATGCAATTTCCAGGGCTAAATCGGTTTACTATGCCTCACTTATTCACTCAGCAAAAGGAAACTCCAAAGTACTATTCTCTACCGTAAATAATATCATCAAGCCCCCTGATACTTTTTCACCTCAAATGTACTCTACCACTCTCTGTAATCAATTTATGGATTTCTTTTCTTCTAAAGTTGAAAATATTCATCTTACATTGTCCGCCTGTAATGCATCTAGCTGTTTACACTGCTCTGCATTTCCCCCTACTTTTTCTTCCAATCTTTCTAGTTTCAGTCTGCCATCCATTAGTGAGATAACATCTATTATTTGGAAATCAAAGTGCTCCACCTGTAATTTGGACCCTCTACCTACGAACTTGGTCAAACTTTGCTTGCCCTCTCTGCTACCTCTCATCAATGATATCATACACTCCTCTCTTATCACAGGATCTGTCCCATCATTATTCAAAACAGCGATAATTACTCCAATTCTCAAGAAACCTGGTTTGGCTACAACTGATCTAAATAACTTCAGACCAATTTCCAACCTTCCATTCCTGTCAAAAGTATTAGAAAAAGTGGTAGCCTCTCAACTTCACGATCATCTCAGTGACAATCATCTGTATGAACTCTTTCAATCTGGCTTTCGCCCCAACCACAGCACAGAAACTGCCATGGTTAAAATTACAAACGATCTCCTAATGGCGTCAGACTCTGGCTTACTCAGTATACTCATTCTCCTCGACCTAACAGCAGCTTTTGATACAATTTCTCATCCAATTCTTTTAAAACGTCTAGCTTCTATTGCTGTCTGCAACACTGCATTATCTTGGTTCTCTTCGTACCTGTCTGATCGTTCTCATTCCGTTCAACTCAAGTCTTTTCAATCCCATCCCTCCATGGTTACAAGTGGTGTGCCCCAAGGCTCTGTCCTGGGTCCCCTTCTTTTCATTATCTACATCCTGCCCCTGGGCAATATCTTCAGAAAATATAATGTAAATTTCCATTGTTATGCAGATGACACCCAACTATATCTCTCTTCTAAACCAACCGCATCTTCTCCTTCCTCCTCCTTGCTAAACTGTCTACATGACACAAAAATGTGGTTTTCTCACAACCTCCTCCAACTCAATGGAAATAAAACGGAATTCCTCCTCATCGGTTCAAAACCCACAATCTGTAAATCCCCCAAATTTTCTCTTTCAGTTGATAACTGCACTGTTCTCCCCTCGTCACAGGTTAAGAGTTTGGGTGTCATTCTGGATAGCAACCTCTCCTTCACCGCTCATATAAATAGTATCACCCGTTTGGCCTTTTTTCATTTACGTAATATTAATCGTCTCCGTCCCTCCCTTACAAACACTGACACTGCGATTCTAGTTAATGCTCTGGTCACTTCCCGCCTCGACTACTGTAATGCACTACTCTCCGGCTTGCCGCAAAAACTACTCCACAAATTACAATTGGTACAGAATTCAGCAGCTCGTATCATCTCTAGAACACCGTCGTCACACCATATCACACCGGTTCTCAAGCAGCTGCATTGGCTTCCAATCCACTTTCGTATTGAGTTTAAAATTCTTCTGTTAACATTCAAAGCCCTCAATAACTTGGCCCCCCCGTATTTAACTAATCTCCTCCACGTATATACACCGTCTCGCACTCTTCGTTCCTCTTCTGACAGCCTTCTCATCATTCCACACACCCGTCTATCCACCATGGGATTCAGGTCATTCAGTTCATCTGCACCGCGGCTCTGGAATAAACTTCCACTGGGTATTCGTACGGCTTCATCTATCCAAACATTCAAATCGCTTCTTAAAACTCACTTATTCAGCCGTGCATACGCCACTTGNTGCAGATCTCTGACGATCTCTCCTGGACTGCAAATACTACAGCGATGGTAAAAAAAAAAAGGCCCAGCAGTGTCTCCACTTCCTGCGCTTGCTCAGGAGGAACAACCTGGAGGAGAGGCTGCTGGTGACATTCTACAGAGCCACCATAGAGAGCGTCCTAGTGTACGGCATCACAACATGGTATGCAGGGTGCTCTGCTGCAGACAGGAAAGTACTGCAGAGGGTCATCAGCACAGCCCAGAAGATCACTGTCTGCTCTCTGCCCAGCCTGGAGGACATTGCCAACTCCCGCTACCTCAGTAGAGCCAGCAATATCATCAAAGACCACTCTCACCCCAGTAACCATCTGTTTGACCTGTTACCGTCAGGCCGACGGTACAGGTCACACAAAACCAGGACAAATAGATTCAGAGATAGCTTCTTTCCCAGAGCTATCACCGTAGCAAACAACCACAAAACCAGATGAACCTGTTAACCCGAACCCCACATTTACCATCTAATATTGATAAAGTGCAATAATATTTATATGTGCTCTCTCAGTTTCACTCAATATTGCAAATATTCTGCACACAATAGGGACCTGCAATGCTGCTACTCTATATTTTTGTACATATCACTGTTGTGATGCTGCTACTCAAATGTTTGCACATATTGCTGTTGATTTTACATTTATTTGATTGAAATTGGTTTGATTGATTGTGTTGATTTTACATTTATCCTGCACCAAATGGAGTGGCACTCCAATTTTGCTGTACAACGACAGTAAAGTCTATTCTGATTCTGAATATAATTTTATCTTCTCATGTAGATAAATGTAAAAATGTGTTTGTTGCCTTTTTGTCAGCTGTGATCTCTGATTTTCTCTGTTTAGGACTGCAAGTGTCCAGGGTCAGGAGAGGCTCACTGCTGCTAATTTAGCCTGGTTGTCCTCCTGGGAGAGAGGCCTTCCACTATCATCATGTTAATGTTGTTTGGTATTTACATTTATTAAAGCAAATACTAATTGATAACTGATTTGATCATTCATTTTATTATTTACATGTTTTTGAACATATTACATGAACAGAAAATGAAAAAATGGTAAGGGGACAGGACTATTTATAATACATGACAATTATTTAAAGATCAAAACAAATATGGAACAGTTATGTACAGTTCAAGCAGGATTAAGCTGATGGACTATTTTCCTGGATCATTTATTTAAACTGAGCAGGAAGTCTGTGTAGCTGGATCTGCTGCAGAAGGATCCCAGACATGGATGGAATGATGGAGCAGAGACCTGTGACTGAACCTTTCTGGTCCAAGGGTGGAACATCATACAGGACGGTCTGCAGCGAGTGCTTTGGGATGCTTCTTCTCACTGTCCACTCCATCGTCCATCTACAGGGATTGCTGGGCTGGCTCAGTTGACAGCTGTCGCATCTCTAAGCCATATTCAGAAATATGCAATAAGGAGATGGTTTCTGGATTCACTAGTATAACAACAAATAAAATGACCTTGTGTTTTTTTTTAAATAGAGGTTCCTACTGTTAATAGTAGTCGTGGGTTGGTGGAAGCTCCTCCAGGACAGAGCACAGCTGACTGCCTCCATACCAGCCTCTCTCATCTCACGTCCTTCTTCATTCTCTTGGGCCACAAGTCACCAGCACTGAGGCAGATGTTGTGCAAAATGGTGCATGCTGACCTGTAATAGAGAAAAAAAACTTTTTATTATTAAATTTAAAACACACACTTAACCTGCAGTACATTGGTTCTATTTAAAGTAAAGCAAGGAATAAAGTGAAAGCAGGGAATAAAACTTTTGTTAAAAAATCTATAAATTTACATTTTTAGAGAGATCTAAGCATTATTAGCCTTAAATTAAATAAACAAATGCACATTGAAAACATTTCAATTAACTTAGTTCGTTGTTGATACTTTTACACCCACTTAATGCTCATTAAGAAGTTCTAAGATCCAATTACCATTAGAAAATGTCCTACTGTAGTCAACATTTAAAATGTATTTTGTTAATATTAATAATTTACATGTTAATACTCTATAGTAATGTGTACATTTAACCACCGACCTTTCTGTTGCTAAAAGCATATCAAAATATAAGTCCTGAAAGCTTGTAGACTAAACTAAATGACTTTACCTGGAAATGGTTACCTCTCAGCCTAAAGAACAAACGCTGGTGATGGAGGTGAAGCTGATGTAGCTCCTTAAACATCCCTGCTTGATTTTCGCTAGCTTTAGCTCTTTTCCTCTGCCCGTTAGCTGCAGTCTCGGTTGCTAACAGGACCTACAGGCTGCCGTTGAGAAGGCTAGACAATAATTATCGCCACCTACAGGCAAAGAGTGCGAACTGCGAACGTAAGCAAGTTTGGTTGTGAGGTTTACTGATCCCTGCCCTCCTCTCCCAATGATTGGACAGGAATTTGAGAGACATGATTGGTAGCTAAGACTCGTGCTCTCATTGGTTCCTCCCAAGTTCCTCCCACCCAAACTAGAATTGGGACAAAATGATTTGTAACACTGTAGACTTTAGGTTTGTAACTGTAGAATGAGATGTGTGTTTTGAGCGTTTTGATTTCAAACATGTACAATGATTTTTTATTTTTGAAGTCTGCAAGTAACAAAACGAGAGTTTAATGGTTCAGAATGAAAGTTTGATGTTACAAAATGAGAAATACATGTACAAAATGAAAGTTTGATGTTACAAAATGAGAAATACATGTACAAATTGAGAGAATTACATGTTACAAAACTAAAGTTAGATGTAAGTTACAAAACAAAAGTTTCAAGTACAAAATGAAAGTTTGATGTTACAAAACGAGAAATACATGTACAAATTGAGAATTACACGTTAGGAAACTAAAGTTAGATTTAAGTTGCACAACAAAGGTTTCATGTACAACACGAAAGTTTGATGTTACAAAACGAGAAATACATGTACAAATTGAGAATTACACGTTACAAAACTAAAGTTACAAGTTACAAATCCAGAGTTACGTGTCATGAAACATGTTTTAAGTTACAAAACTTGGTACAGGTTACATGTATTAAAGTCCCAATCCTAGCTCCATACACTTGCAGCCCAGTCCGGTCACCGCCAAAAAAACAAAAACAGCAGCAGCAACACCCCGAGAGTGTACCAGGGGTTTGTTGACTAGTGATAGGTAGATGAGGCCTCATGAAGCGTTTCGGCACATTACCCAAACTGTATCGATACTGTGTCATCAACACTGTGTCACTGTCTACTGACACCTGCTGGATTATAAACATCATTGCAGACAGACCTAATAGTGAGACTCTCTACTGACATGAAGTCCCGCTGTGCCGTTTACCCAATGTGACGGCTGTTGGGACGACCAAACTTCCGAGTGCATTTTCCATGCGTTTCTATGTGATGTCTCAGCATTGACCACATTCTTTTAGTAATATATGAACAAATGCAACATTTAACCTGCAGAAAATGGTATGAATGATTTAAAGAGAATCATTTAGAAAGGAAATTCTGACAGATCAAGAAAAGGAGAGGAACTGGATGAAACAAGGAAATAAAAAATAACTTATTTGCGGATATAAGAACAAAATCTCTCATGGACCACCTTCTGTTTTCTTTCTGACTCCATGATGTTTACAGTGGAATAATTTGCTTCAAAAAATGTACTTTGTAAACATGATGAAATTATACAGAAAACTAATGTACAGACCAGTCAGTGGACACATTGATTTTATATTATATCATTATTTGTATTATACATTTGCATTATTGTGTTTTGCAGGAACCGGTGTCGGCGTACAAGTATTTGGGCATGTGGCTGGACGAGAAGCTGACCTCGGGGGTGCATGTGCAGGGCTTGGTGGCCAGGTGTGGTCGCGTCCTGAATGTCATGTGGTGCCTGGCCGGGACGGACTGGGGGCGGCTACGGACACTTTGCTGATGGTGTACAGGGGTGCGATTCGGTCGGTATTGGATTATGGGTGTTTTCTGTATGGATCTGCCACTCCTACGACCCTGAAGTGGCTGAATGTATTGCAGGCGGTGGCTTTACGGGTGTGCACTGGGGCATTTCGGTCGACCCTGGTGACGGCACTCCTTGTTGAGGCGGTGGACATGCCTTTGGAGACTCTATAGTGTGGGCCAATCACAGAGCGGGAGTAGCTGAAGACGTCAGCGCTGCGGCCGCGAACCCAAGCAACATGGCGGCAACGCAGGAACCACGTTTGTTTGAAACGGCTTTGTCATCAACATTGGATTATTTAGACTCCAACGTGCGTAAGTCTGTCTGATATACTTAGCGGCTTCTTATTTTTATCAAACAAAGTAGTGCAATGTCCCAGTACACCTGATATTCACATGTTTTTCATATAAAAACGACAGAAATCATTGATGTTAGACGCCATTGCTGCCTCCCGCTTTTCCGTCGCTGTGATTATGTCACGTTGTTCGTTACTCTGATTGGTCCTAGCGCTATCCAATTGCGTGCTGACATTTTGAAAGACAACCGTAGATCCCGCCTCACGACTGAGAGCCGTCAATGGTTCGTGGCCAGACTATATATTCACATATATAGGATGGCTTGCCAGGCTAAGAAACTTAAGCTGTGGAGATGAATCAACTTTCAACCCTTTTGTCCAAGCAGCTAACACACCCTAAAAACAGGTGGGTCAAAAATAACCCAATCAGGGCCGTTTTATAATGCACTCGCTGGGTCATTATAGCACCAGCCCAGCAGGAGTTGTTTTGGCCCAGCAAGATGAGTTTGCCCATTTAACCCAACCGCTGAGTAAAAATATACAACCCAAACGTTGGGTAAAACTAACTAAAATCCTGGGTTGTTTCAACTACATATATTTGTTATTTATTAAACGCTGGCTCAACTTTACCAATCCTGGGTTTTCCAAAGAAATAAATGTGCAAATTGTCATGATGCAGTGTGGTTTGGACCAAAACACATGTGAGTGAAGACTCTCTAGGAGGCAGTTGTGGGTGTTTTTAAAGAATTTATTTTAAAATCAACTAGTCAGAACATGAGCAGAAATGGTCAGAGAAACTCAGAAACAAAAAAATGCACCAACAACAATCACAGGACAAGGTTTAAATACACCAGGGTAATCAGGGAAACAGGTGGGTAGGGTAATGAGAGGCAGGTGAAGCAAATTAATACAAATGAGACAACATGGCAGGGGCTGAGAAGCAGTTCCTGACATAAATAGTCATTGTGAAAAATGACAACTGCAAATAGTCATGTTATAAGCTTCTCATGTTTGCTAACCAGCTAAGTAGCTGGTTTAGTTGGCAGTGCCATAAAGTTGTTTGTTGAGGTAGGACCCAAATGCAGATAATCCAGGAAGCAGGCAGGGATTACCATAAATCCTTTATTTGCAGAATGAGGTCAGAAGCACCAACAGGAGGCAAAACATACAGGTACTGGTCATAAAATTAGAATATCATGCAAGGGTGCACCCCACGAATCCAGAACTGCTCCCGTGGAAGTGCCAAAAATTGCAGTTCCACTCTCATCCGCTAGGGGCTATCACCAGAAGTGAGCAAATCCTTATTGGATCTCATGCTAAAAATGCCAATTTCACAGCAGAAATAAACATGTTTACAGCCTGGTACAAAAGCCATTTTAGGTTTAATAGGTCTAGTTTACAGTCATGACAACTCTGAAGGGGGTGACATTTTCTGTAACTCTTCCATTTAGGTGTAATTAAATGCTTGAAATTATGATTAATTAGATTTGATTGGTAGCTAGTATGAACGTCAGAGCTAGCGTCAGAGCTAGCGTAAGCTGCTAGCTCCGGGGAAGGACTCAGCCTCACGTTAATAGATGTTCGGCCATTTCGACTCTCTGAACTTTAGTTGTGTTTTCTGTGTGGTCGTGTTTGGATGTTAATCATGGAATTATTTGGACAAAGAGGGAAAGCTGTGGAATTGTTTGCATCAAGAGACCACCCAAGAAGTCTCTGCTTCATTTTTATCAATAAGTAAAATTAGATTTCTGTACTTTATTTCACTTGTTGAATGGGGGAAAATGTTGTTTAACACAACACTGCTTGGTCAAAGATGGGTTGAAATATAATGTGTTGGTGGGGCTGGCTGGGTACCAAAACCCAAGCTAGGTAAGCTGACCGAGGCTAGCTAGCAGAGGCTTCCAGGCTTTGCTGGTCCACCCTGGTCAGAGATCCACGAAGTGCAAAATGGAGGTTTGCTGAGTTTCAGTAATGTGCCTCTTCCTTAAACAGCGGCAGCCCTGCAATCAGAGATCTGCGAATGTGCCGCTTCATCCTTGTGGAGGCAGGCAGACCAGCGAGGCGAGCGCCCGACCTCTCCTGTCTCTCGGCCAAGAACAGGTACTACACGCAGGAGGCCGCACGCTCCTGAGCCGAGACGCGCGGCCGCCTGGCATCCATGCGAGGCTTTAGTTGTGCTGGCAATTACTGAAGGCTGAGGAGACATTTCAGCAGTTAGATTAAGATGTTAAAAGACGAGCACACCATGAAGAGACTTTTGTTTGCACGACAGTGAATTTAAAACGGACACTAGGGGGTGCTAAATGCAAGCCAAAACTGCAGGGTGTTCTTTTAAAGGGGTCATCACCTATAATACAGTGGCTATCTACGTCCTATTATAGTCTTTTAGACCATTAAAATAAATTGTATTGGAAAAATAAATTAAAAATGTGCTTTTTTGATCCTTTTTTGTAAAGGGCATATTTTCTCACTAGCTCACACGCGACATTTCGGCAGTCTCGGACGCGCGCGGGACTGAGGAGCGCGTTGATTGGTGGAAGGAAGCAGGAAGCAGCTTCAGCGTCTTTCTCCAAAACAACAAAAGTTATAACTGAACCCGACCTGGCAGTGACCTACGGGATCCAACCGTGTAATGGCGTCCTCGCATGTTGTTGAGTTGGGACAAAGCAAGCTAACAGCCAGGCATCGGCTCTTATGCTGTTGTGAAGATGGAATACACAAACCGAGTGGAGTTTTGTTTTCCATAACATGGATTATAACATGAGTCGTCAACGGTAAGACATCATTTATGCGTTTCACGTTATGAAATGAGCTTTGTTGTGCTGGTTTGTTCGCTGCTGGTTCATATTTGTTTATATTCGAACTTTGTGTCGGCATATAGGCAAATCTCGTTTTAGAGTGCGCATGCTCGTGGGGTGCATGTGAGCTGGTTGAAGACGGCAAGATTAAACAAACGCTTCAACATTAAATATCGGCTTCTCAGCCAGTGACAGATCATTAGGAAGCCATTATAGACATTTTTTCAAGTGGAAAAATAAAAATTTCAGGTGATGACTCCTTTAAAAGCCAGTGCTTCAAAATTCCTAGTCTGAGCTTGTTCAAATACACAGTGTGTAAGCCATCCCTCCAATAAACAGTTATGAGCGCTATGGTGATTATTATACCACATATTCTGACTAGGCCACCTAAACAATATGGAGCTGTTGAGTCATTTTGCCATGATCGTTTCTGAAAGGAATGAAAAAGCTGTGGTGGTGAGTCACCTCCATCCCTCCTCAGGAAAACAAGATTGTCAAATAAAGGAGTGACTTGTTACAAAGTCCTGTTTTCCATCTAAAGTCTTGTTTTCCATGAGCGAACAGAAAAATCTGAAGTTTAGTCTTGTAGACCACAGCTGATTGACGGAGATTGCGTCTTTGCTTCTCCAAGAAGCAATAATGATCCAACTCCAAACTACTTTAATAGACTTTATAGTCTCTTTCCCAGCCATGCATGTGATGTTATTGTCATGCTGAAGAGGCAAGCGAAGACACCACCACAAGATTATCTCAGGACTTTCAGCTCTTAGAATTTTAAATTCTAGCCTGATGCATCAGCTGTCTAATGATTTTATATCCACTTTTTATCTTTTCATTTTCAATAAGTTATTTATTTTTTTGCAGAAATATAGTTTTCTTTTGATATTAAACCAATAAATTAATCAAATAAAAACCGTGGGTTCAAGAAAATAGAATGTTGTTGACAGTTTTTTATTCATAGCTAGTTATTGTGACTCAGTAGGATGTGAAAACATGTTAAGTCCAATAAATGCATTAGTTAATTTCCAGAAATGAGAAATTTGAGAACTGCTAGCTCAAGGACGATTGCACACAAAGCAGGGTATATTAAAATGAGTCTTATCCATCCAACTAGTTTCATGCATGTTTTGCTGTGATTATTGTCTAACATTTTATTCAAAGCACAGACTTGAAAGCAAAATCAAGAAGCTTGTGGACCACAGGTTCATGGTGGTGGCACGTTGCAGCAGCAGTAAGTGTCTTCAGGGAATTGTGAATTGGGATTACAGCAGAATGCATATGTTCCTCTGAAGAAGCCAAGACGAGCTGCCAGTGACTGAGAAAAACTACGCACCAGCTGGGGTGAAAAAGAAATATGAAAATGAATCTCATGAAGAGTGCAGGAAAAATAAGAGAACATAGTAAATGCCCAACAAGGATGGGGTATATACAATTGATCTGATATAGACAAATACTTTAATTATTTATAACAATTTATTTATTCATTTATTGTTATAATTTATTAAAGATGACATTTTCAGTTCTGAAAGGAGAGGGCAATTTCATAGTTTTGATTTCATAGCTGTGATTTTTGTTCTTTACAAGCTAAACAGTTTGAATGTGTGAAGCATTTTAATGCATTGTAATATTTCTGAGTACCACTAGATGGCGCCACAGCTAATGTGTTCGAGGCCTCGAATCATGTATTGGCACATTAGAGAATGCTTCAAAGTGCTTCATGAGGCTTCAATGGCACATCACTACTAAGATCATCTTAAGTCGAGATGAATGATTTTATAGCCACGTTACGACCCGGCTCGTGGGCTCGCAACATAAGGAGGAGGTCTGGACACATGGTGAAAGGTAGAGCATATTCATTGAAACCAGCCTCCAAAAGGCCACTCCAGAAATAGCACACAGGCGAGCACTCCCAAAGGTGCTTCCTCTAATCAGTCTCATCTCCCTGGAGTTGCACCAAGCAGCCTTTTATGCTGCACCCACAGGTGCAGCCACTCGAGAGCAATTACAGGCTGCACACAGCCAGACCAATGGTGACACGGAGGGGCATGGGCAGGGACATCCAAGCCAAGCCAATCAGCTGGTTGCACTGGCACAGCAACATTTGTTTGTTAGTTGGGTGGGTACTTTGTTTCTCCCAATTGCAGGGGCCGTAACAAGCCATTTTGGTCAAATCTGTTCTGGTTTGAACCTGTCATGCCTTGAGCTGCTCCCTAATGTTCCACCTCATGCAGCCTTGAGTGTTCTCATTTCCCTGCACCTGGGTCTAAGTTACCTTTAACTCACCTGTTATTCTTTGCTACTTGTGACTCAGAACTCCAGCACCTGTTACCCTGACCATTTTTCTCCTTCTTCATTTTGACTCTAAGGCCCAATCCCAATACTCGCACCCCCTATGCCCTTCTGTGAAGTGCACTTACAGAAGGTGCGCAGTAAGGCTTCAAGTGCGTAGTACACAAGTATGCCAAATTCGGACAGGGAGCACTGCGTCATCGACCGTGACTCATGCTGGGATGCCGGTCGCTGTTTGTGCTACTTTTTTAAAAACCTTTATTAACAACTTTCAAACAAACAATTATTTGACAAATCTAAATTAATTGCTGTGGCTGTCCACATAAAATCTTAGCTTAAAGCATTCAGAGCATTAAAAAATATCATTAATCATCTTAAAATGAACGTCTTTCATTTGAAAATACATATTTTCAGAAAAGGCACTTGAGCCATTGCTTCGCCTTCTTCTCAAAATTCCCATGCAGCAATGGATTTTGGGTAATACCCGAGTCTGAAGTCCTCATCGAGTAAGACTTGGGCGAAGTGTGGATCAAGTGAGCAAAAGCGGCTTTCCGCACTTGAGAATCGGGACACCCTATGCACTCGCGACCCTGACTTGGAACGCGCAAATGAAGGGCGCAAGTGTGGAAGTGCGAGTATTGGGATTGGGCCCAAATCCCTCTGCTTAATCACTCCCCCCTCGTTTACACAGAGTACGGAACAGATGCGGTCGGGTTTCCATACGGCTCCACCAACTGTGGCTCGTGTGCTGAACATTCCAAGAGCTTTGCTCCCAAGACAGCAACTAATTATTAGAAATGTGACATGCTGAACCATCATAGACTGCGAACTGATATCCCAGTAAATAATAATGTCAAAAAAGCTGGAAAAAATGCAGCACAGGTTTTATTGAAATACACCAGATGCACCTCGCTAAAACACGTTTCACTTCCTGTCTAACGAAATGACAGGCAGACAAGCTGTCTGCTTGTCATTTTGTTAACTTTATGACAATTCGCATGTGGCGTCCAGTAAAAATAAACTTTCTGAAGCTCCAAACTCCAGCAGGTGTGAATGCTCTGAATGGACTAAATGATTTTTGGTCTTTGCTGAAGACACATGGAGTCCAGGCTGCATCTGTTCCGTACTCTGTGTAAATGAAGCGTAAGCTGGATTTGTTTTTTTGTTTGTTTGAACTAGTTATGTACAAATGAAGCAATGAACCACTATTGAGATACTTCCTAAAATATGTTAACAGTGGGTTCATTCACTGAAAGCTTCAGTGCAGGAGTCACCAACTCCAGTCCTTGAAGGCCACCGCTTAGCAAGTTTTACATGTTTCTTCCTCCAGCTGACCTGAATCTAATGATGTAATCACTGTATTGCCATGATGAGGTAAAAACCTGTTATTATTCATGTTTGAGCAAATGTGTTAAAACAAGGAAATGACTGAAATTTACAGAATGATAGCCCATGATAACATGGTGGGAGTGAAATTCTCAACTAGAAACATTGGTGGGGACAAATCTCTCAATTATGAATATTGGTGGGGACATGTCCCGGGTGTCCCCAACTAAAATTACACCTGTGCATGGAAGAAAACCTGAGCACAGAGGAAACTCCATGCTAGGAGGAAATTCTAACTCCAAAGGCTTTCTCAGCCAAGCTGTAAGCCAGAGGACTTCTTGCTGTGAAGTGACAAAGCTAACAAACAAGTGTGCCACCACCGAGCAATTACCTCATTTAGAATTCAATATAACAATGTCAAATTTTTGTTTTGGTCTAAATACAAAATTTAATCTGCTCTACGAAAATCAGTTACCATGATGACAAATTTGGGATTTTACAGACTTGCGTGAGCAACAGATTTTTGCAGCAAAAGCTTTCTGAGCCAAAATGTAGTTATTAACCAAATCCTTAGACATGCTGACTGTGAACCCCTGGAGAGGAGCTTTAATGAAGACAAGATCAATGTTCCCTTCTGCAGCTGACTGAATAACAAGTTCACAGTAGGCATGAATTTATGGAACCAAGAAAGAAAAAACAGGCCTACATATTTTCACAGTTAGAAAATTTAATTTTACTAGAACAGATGTTCTCATTGCTGAAATCAAAAAGTACAAATCTGATTCCACATCACATCAAAGGTCTAGAACGACTACTTTTGACACAAAAGCATCCTTTCCTGAGTCCAGATGTGATGAATATTTGGTCTAGAAATGTTTCTAGGTCATTATTTAGGCTTTGGAACATCTAGGCTGAAAAAGGAGCTCCAGTGTGATTTGCAGACCAAGGGCCTTATTTATAAAAAATGCAAACAATCTTACTAAAAACTCTACTTAAGCTCAGCAAAAAAATACAGATGCAATCTCTACAGATCTAATTTTTTGACCTATAAAACACTGCGTGCACACAGCTGCAAGCAGTTCCCACTTTATATATCACACATGTTCCAGAAATGTGTTCGGGTGTTTTTGGATCATATCCTGCCTCCTACACACCCACTTTCTGCCATAAATGGTCAATGCAAACAAAATTATGAATATTCTACATATACATAAGCTGGCTGAATGGAAGCGTTTCATGATTAACCATGGCAACCATATTAACACAGGACATTCTCCAAAAAGCCATTACTGAAAATTTTTAATGAATTTTCTTGTAATAGGTCTCATTTTTGATGCAACAAAAGATGAAAGCTGCTATAGCTAATTTACAGAACAAGCTAGGCTTTGAACGTGAACACGGTCACGGTCACTCCCCCCTTCTCCTCGGGTATCTTCCCTGAGACGCTTCTGCTGGAACCACACACCTGCATTTCAAGAGGAAACGAGATAGCGCTAAACACCAGTCGCCGTATTCTAGGTCCAAACGTCTTTTGTTGTCCGTAACTTCAAATGGTGTTTTTCTTTTTGGGACTCTGGTAGTTTGTCCTAAAGTTGAAGTGGTAGCAGCCGGCTGTTTCTCCTTCTCTGATATTATTGAGCGGAGAACCTCTCACACCAGTGGAGTTCTGTTGCTAAATACGTGAGTGTGTGATGAATGGATGCAGGGAAGTATGGCGGTTTGGCGAGACAGACAACCAGTTGGTTCAATAGTTGCTTTTGGTCCAAAAAGTGTTATTGGAGGAAGTTTTTAGACGAATGCAAGAAGACCACTTTTTTATTTTTTTTTGTCTCTAAAATGTATTTATAGCTATACTATGTTAGAACGTTGTTAAGAAGCATGAAAAAAATGTTTTCAGCTGATTTGTTTTCCTAATTTGCTTCAACAGCTTTAAACACATTACTTTACATGTTAAATGATTTGAGGTGAGACCCACCCGTTTTTACCCGCCTCCTCATTACGCTTCCTCACCCCGAGCCTGTGGCCTTGGTCCAGCTGTGTAGAAATATTCTGCTATGATTAAAAATCATTTGTTGAATCTGGGAGTTCACGTTTCAGAGATATATTCTTGGAGGGCTTTATGTAAATGAGTCACATAACTTTGGTAGGCAATTTACTGCCGATTGTGTCATCATTTAATGCTGATGCACGTCTTCATTTTTGCACTTGACATCCCTGAGAATGCTGGAAGGAAACTGCGGAGAACAGCGAGAGTTCGTTAGAAAAGAGAGAATCAACTATTTAACATGACAAAGGAGGTTAATAGAGAATACTGATTGTCAGGACATGTTTTAGTTAATTCGCCTGCACACCAGAAACGTCTTTTTTATATTGGAATTTAAACCCAGATAAAAGGGAAACCTTGCAAAAAGTGTACCGCATATGGTAGTCCAGTTTCTCTATTTTTATTTATTTTGTCCCCAAAGGCAGCAAAATATAACATCATCGTCGTCTAAATTGACTATAGGCTCTCCAAGTGGTGACAGAGCTTTCAGACACCTGCAGGTTCATGTTCAGATTCATTCATTCACTGGAAAAGCAACATGATTCTGACAGATAGCTATTGGGTTTGAAATGTTCTTGTTTGGATGCTAACATTAGATTTTAATATTTACCTCTATCTGGTTTGCTGTAAAAAAAAAATCCCCATAAAGGTCCAGTCCTGCGTATTCAAGGCAGAACATGCTGGCATCTAAATGGTGGCACAAACGACTGTTGCTCAGCTGATTCTTTTTAAAACGAGTCGCTTTTTGTTGGAAACAGTACCGAGCCACCTTTGTTTGGTTTGTGAGGAATAAAAGAAGGAGAACAGCGGTGGTTTAATGTCTTTTTGTGTTGATGTGGAGCAAGCACCGTGTGAAATATCATTACGCTGAAAATCTAAGTCTCATGGTACAGACAGTCCCAGCCATAAGCCAACTCATTTATTTTAAGTAGCTAGATAGATTCCAGATTGCAACCACCTGCTTGTATGAGATCCCCGTGCTTCTAATTTAAAGGAATAGTTCAGATTTTTTTTTAAGAGGGTGGAGTATGAGTTATTTTAGGCGCTGTAGAAAACAGTCAATGTGATTTCAGTTTGGAGAATCAGAGAGAAATTAGAGGGCCCGATGAAAACTCATCAATGGATGTGTTCTTCCCTGATGGCACGGCCATATTCCAAGATGACAATGCCAGGATTCATCGGGCTCAAATAGTGAAAGAGTGGTTCAGGGAGCATGAGGCATCATTTTCACACATGGATTGGCCACCACAGAGTCCAGACCTGAACCCCATTGAGAATCTTTGGGATGTGCTGGAGAAGGCTTTGTGCAGCGGTCAGACTCTACCATCATCAATGCAAGATCTTGGTGACAAATTAATGCAACACTGGATGGAAATAAATCTGGTGACATTGCAGAAGCTTATCGAACAGATGCCACAGCAAATGTGTGCCGTAATCACAGCTAAACACAAAATATTAAAGTGTGTGGCCTTTTTATTGGTGGCGACTATGTTTTTGGCCGGTAAGTGTATGACAGACATAACTGTCTCATTTTAAACACGTCATGACTATTGAACACTAACAGGTCAAGTGAACATCTAATTAAAACATTTTTCTAGGAAACCTACATCTGGAAAACATGTGGATGTTACTTTTCATTTGTCACCAAGCTAAAAATCTTTTCAGTCTCCCTCCTGGTAGAAAAGCAATGGACCAAGGAAGACTGCTCAAAATACCTCAAAGAGCACAACAAAGACTCGGATGTGTGCAGCGGGCCTTCAAACTCCCCAGATACCAATCTGAAGGAGTCTGATGCTATCTTTGAGAAGCAAACAATCCACAAACGCCACATCCTACAACCCGCAGGGCTCAAAGGATCTGTTGTTACCTATCTGGTTCCAAAAAGTCCAAGACACCCTCATATGTTCTGCATCCATGTCCTGACTGGCCTTAGACATTATTAATAATAACATCTTTTAGTGTATATTTAAAACATTATCTGAGAGGAACACAAGCTTGGCTCTATACGACTTCAGTTAAACTTGAAAAAAATTATCCATCACAAATAATATTCTGAAAACAAAATGGATTTTTATTCAAATTGTCTTGATTTTAATGTGTTTACTGTCAATTGAAGTTAAATCAGTTGCAACAGCATAATAACATCATGTCGTTTTATTTGTCAAAGAAAAAGGTCTACCCTCACTGGCCACTTTATTGGGTACACCTGTCCAACTGCTCGTCAACGCAAATTACTAATCAGCCAATCACATGGTAGCAACTCAATGCATTTAGGCATGTTGCAGCTGACAAATCTGCAGCGACTGCGTGATGCTATCATGTCAATATGGACCAAAATCTCTGAGGAATGTTTCCAGTACCTTGTTGAATCTATGCCACGAAGGATTAAGGCAGTTCTGAAGACAAAAGGGGGTCCAACCCGGTACTAGCAAGGTGTACCCAATAAAGTGGCCGGTGAATGTAAATCAGGCATTAAGCCTAATCATTAAGGTTAGCTGCAAAATATCAAAAGGAGACACTAATATATCACAGCTGTGGGTTCGTGTGGTGCTTTTGTAATATTTTTTTCACTTATGGTCATATTTGTTTACATTGTGGTCTCCTGTTCAGTGTAATGTGCAGTATTGCGTTTCCTGATTTTTGGTTCATTCAGGCTTTTTTCTGTTTAGTTTACAGTTTGCCACTCATCATATTTAATGTTAATCCTCAGTAGGGCCGCAGGAAGCTGCTGTCAATCTCAGCGGTCTGTGAGCGAGGATGTGGGGGACATACTGGACAGGTCACTCACTCACACCTAGGGACAGTTTAGTCTCCAGTCAACCTCACATGCATTTTTATGGTCTGTGGGAGGAAACTGGAGTACCCAGAGAAGTCCCAATTGCAGATAGTCCAAACAGAGAGTGGGTACACGTAAAAAGTGAGTGATCAAATATAGACAAATGCTGTAAGCCACATCTCAGAGTGTTTGGGGACATAATGGGAAATAATGGAGGTATACTTTTCTAAACGTTTCAATTCAACAAGACAGTTGGGAGGAATTTGTTATTGGCCTGTTCTCCCTGCTCCATGTACATTTGTAACTACTCACTAAACCTTTTTGGGGTTTTTTAACCTGCCTACTTGCTTGGTCATGAAACCACAGAGATAATAAATGACCTGCTTTTGTATAGTGCCTTTCAGAGTCAGAGAACTCCAAAGCGCTTTACACTACACTGTATCATTCATCCATTCACACCCTGGTGGTGATGAGCTATAATGTAGCCACTAGTTCTGGGTATTGTGGCCAATTTCCTAAATCGATTCGATTTCGATTCATAAGGCTCTGAATTGATTAATCACGATTCTATTTGATTCGATTCAGTCTGTTCTTAACTATTCATTGTTGCTACTGCGTGTTTCTCTTGATATGTGCATTTAGTGTCTTTTTACGTTATTTTCATTTAGTGGCTTAATGTTGGAATTGGGTGTTGCTGAGGTAGGAAACGGCATTTCTATCATTTAGATGAGCTTCTAGATGTGAAGTTTGTGTATATTGGTACACATTAAGCATGTTTTGGAACAAATTTGTACCTGGAAGTGCCCGCAGATCCATTCCCAGGTCCATCTTCAAAGGGAAAAATTAATCGTAGGCCTAATGAATCAATTTTGCTAAATTTATATGAAATCGATCCAAAATTGATTATATCGATTTGTTTTTTACCCAGCCCTAGTAGCCACAGCTGCCCTGGGGCACACTGACAAAGGTGAGGCTGCTGTACACAGACACAGCTGGTCCCTCTGACCACCAGCTGAAAGTGAAGTGTCTGCAGGAGCCGGGTTTGAACCTGCAACCCACCCCACAGGGCAAACTCTTGACCTCTGAACCTCCGTCGCCCAGCATTAGTGGGCTAAAAATGCTAATATCATGCAAGGATTATTTCTTGTTGGTTGGCTATATCTATTCTGTCTACCAGATATAAATAATCATTATGGATTCTGCAAATCCTGTACTGTATTAATTTTGCACACAAAACATAATGGAGTAAACAAGGCTGCACAGTTCTGAGTCAGTGCTGCAGAGTTTAAATCGCCCCGGCTCTTGTCTCCCAACTGATGCATGTCAAAAGGCTGCTTCAGATTTGTTTATGTATTGTTGATAATAACCCTTTTGACCAGGTTTATTCTGATATGTTTTTCTCAGAAAACTGAAGAATAATCAATCTGCCTTGATTATGCTTCAGTTTCCTGAGAAAAACATATATTTATAGGTTCTTGTTTGGATAAAGGCTTTGAATCAGAAAGTCGACCTAGCGGTGACACGACATGAAGATCTGGGGCCTCTACACAAATAGAATTAATCCTGAGAGAAATGTGGGCGCTTGAATGTGATGTGACAAGATTTAAAAGAAAGATCTAATAAAAAAAAGAAGTTCTGGATGTTTGCACAGCATCATTAATGTTAATCTATGAGGAGCCATATTTACTTTTTAAATTTTCAAACCCAAAAAGATGGAAAAGTACAAATGGAGATGCCGAGGATGAAGCCAAGCGGTGCCTGTGTGTACCCACACACACAAAAGCATATTCGCAAATCACATCCAGTCAGCCAACAATACCAGCGAAGCCTGCAAAGAGGGAAGTGAAGCACAAGCTGTGCTGTGTTTCAGATCTGAAGTGTGAATCTAAAAACTGGCGAGTCTGACTCACTAAGAACAAGAGCTTGTTTGTAAAGCAGAAGGAAACAACAAATATTTGAGCCATGTTTGTTTTCTATATTGTATTTTTTATTTTTTTACCCATTCACAGGCTTGGAGAAAAGTGTCCACATTGTATTTTGGTGGAATCATTTTATGGTTAAAAAACAAACAGAAGAAATTAGTTTATTTTTATTTTCTGATTATACACTTGAGCTATACTTGAAAACAATATAATAGCAAATTAGCAATGACGCTAATAAGAGAAATACAATTCCTGAGGTTTCCCACATCTTTTCCTGCTGCTGCGAATAACAGATTATGAACCATTTGTTTATTTCACGCCTAATTGTTCGCTCCTGTAAGTGATTACACTTTGACCACTTAAATCAAGCTTTGCTGCAGGCTTGTCTCCAGAGGCTGATAATGACATTTACAGTTATATTACCTGATTTCAGGTGGCACTTTCAAACACAACTAAAGCTAAATGTGCTTCTGAGTGTAATTAAAGAGTCCAAATTAGATTTTTGGGGCTGCAATAAGCACTTCAGAGGCAGGCAGTGGCAGTTTTCTGACTTCTAAGTGAACAGCTTTGTGGTTAGAGTGAATTTTATGAATAGTTTTTTGATAGACCTTCAAAATAAACTGATAGGTGAAGGTTGAGTGATTCCGAATCAGTGTTCTCTGAGAATTGGCCTTTGCAGTCCTCCAGATGTGCCTTTTATGTGTTTTACTGCACATAATAATATGAATGTCCCAAGTTTGTTAAAAAGGGTAAGAAAAAACAAAGTACTTTGAAGTCATTTCAATATGTCTTCAGCCAAGGGCAGTCATGCATGTGTACGAACAAAATAGCATGTTTAGTAGACCACTTTTTAAATTTAAAGCAAAACACACAAAGAAGACATTAAATGGTAAATGGCCTGTATTTGTATAGCGCCTTCTTAGGGTTCTACAACCCCCCAAGGTGCTTCACAACACAATCAGTCATCCACCCATTCACACGCTGGTGGGGATGAGCTACGATGTAGCTACAGCTGCCCTGGGGTGCACTGACAAGGGCGAGGCTGCCATACACTGGTGCCACTGGCCCTTCTGACCACCACCAGCAGGCAATGTGGGTTAAGTGTCTTGCCCAAGGACACAACAGCAGCATTCTCTGGTGGGAGCCGGGATCAAACCTGCAACTTTACTGGACAACCCACTCTATCTCCTGAGCTACTGCTGCCCACATTAGGCTAATGTAGTAGCCATTACTTAAAGGTGTCCTAGAATGCAATTAATCAACAATCTAAAACAGAGCTTTGAGCCTCCAAAAAGCATAAGAACATTTTTTTTGGCTTTCATCTGTCCCAGGAGCCCTGATACAGGCCATTCTAAACCCCCTTACTCAGGCCTTCAGTGAAAAGAGCTGTTGACCCCTCCCACTCGGCCAGGACATGCTGATTGGTTGGTTTCCCCAGAAGGCCTCAGACACATGCAGGTTTGAGGAGGCGTGGCTCCCCCTTATGACGTGTTAAGGAAGGTTTTCTCAGAACAGGAGGTTTTCTCTCACCTTTATCAACTTTCTAATTTACATAAAAAGTAGGTCAAACATGGCTTTGACTTTTTTGCATGCTACTGTTGACCACCCAAGCTGTCTTTATTCAACAACAACAAGGAAAATGTTGGTTTACATTCTAGGTCCCCTTTAAGCATAGTTGACAGTGAAAATGTTTAGAGGGGTGTTTCCTATCCTTATAACAACTCCAATTTCAAAATTAAAATTTTTAATCTTAACAAAGATTTTTAAATACATCAGCATCAGTTTCACATTACATGGTGAAATTGTAAGAATTTTAGAGTACTTTGCAAAATAAACAGCAGCAGCAACATGACAGCAGTATAAATATCCAGACACTTTCAAAATAAAAGTCATGTGCAGATTTCCAGTTGCTTAATTAGTAAAAGACATACGTAATTACTAGTGAAACCTCTTGCTGCTGTCTTTCTCCTTGCTTGTCATCACGCGAACTGCTGAAATCATGATTGTCTATAATGTAATGTGCCACTTATGCATCTAGTGGAAAGCAAAGGACTCATTCTTATGTTTTTGGTAAACTGCTTTTTTTCACCCCCAATTCACACCTGGAGCATATGTGGTGGTTACAGCATTGCCACGTCTCCGCATCAAATAGAAGTCTATGGTTTCACTCATGCTGGACGCATTGCATCGTGATGTGAACGTTAAAGATAGGACTGGGTTCCATCTTTGTCCTGACTAACAGGGGCGCGTCAACCTCCATAGGGCTATAAAACCTTATGATACAAAAAAAACCTAAACCAAACAATGTCAATTGATCTGTGATTTTGTGATCTTGCGAGTCCAACCACACAGACCTCTGCTCAGCTGCTCCGTGTCTTACACGCTCCTGGTGTGATTTGATGCGCCACGGAGCACATGAGTAAACTGCACTGCTGCCAAAACCCAGTGTGAATTGGGGGTTAGCACCAGCTTCTTCTTTTTTCTAGTTGTATTTCTTGTATCTATTTTAATCTTGGGGCAGCAGCAGTAGCTCAGGTGGTAGAGAGGGTTGTCCAGCAATCGGAAGATTGCAGGTTCGATCCCGGCTCCTGCCAGACAATGCTGCCTTTGTGTCCTTGGGCAAAACACTTAACCCACTTTCCCCGCTGGTGGTGGTCAGAGGGACCGTTGGCGCCAGCGTACGGCAGACCCCACCCTTGTCAGTGTGCCCAGGGCAGCTGTAGCTACATTGTAGCTCATCCCCACCAGCGTGTGAATGTGTGAATGACTGATTGTGTTGTGAAGCACCTTGGGGGGTTGTAGAACCCTAAGAAGGCGCTATACAAATACAGGCCATTAACCATTTTTTTCCATCTGACATCAGTGGAACTGACCACATGGGTATTTTTATTTAAAACACAAACTGAGGCACACTAAAAAGTCTCAAATTTTTTCTTTTGCACAATTCTATCAACCTAAAACTGCTGTAGCTGCTACCTCCAGGAAGTCCAGTCAAGGAATGTGTGGCTATATGTCTTTTTTTACCAGTTTTTTTTTCTCTTTACATAAGCCAAAAATTTAAACCAAATTGAACACTGTTGATGTCAAGTCAAGATTGTTTGGGCCAAACACAGACACCTTTCATATGAAGTCTGTTGCCACTGAGTGCCTCACAGTCTAAAACAATACCCATCAAACATGTGAAATCAATGTTAGCCACAATTAGTGAGTCTTGATGACTCACTGGGAAAAGTCCCCTGTGTACTACCACCTGAACTGTGAACAGGAAGCAGCATATGTTCACAAGCATCACGTCATCTATCACTTTTTTTTAGATTTTTTACATTCTCACACAGGATGACATCGACAGTATTTTGCTTTCCCGTACATTTAGCATTTCTTTAATGCCTAACAGTAATCACATGTTTCATCAAGGAAAGGATCCTAAAACAGCTTTGACAACTCTTATTAACTTATGAGCTGAATGGGTTAGGGTTATGTCTTATTGCTGCTCCCAGTAACTTAAGCTTTCTCTCTTTTCTTTCTCCAGTCTGTTTTGTTTCAGCTGAGTTAGCCAGAGTTAGCCGAGTGAACTTGTCTTGAGCCGAGTGTTTAAACTTTGGGTGTCAAATTAGGCCCTTTCACTAGATTCTCTTGTCAAATTAGAGGCATTACAAGTAGTTTCACAGCTGAAGGTTTTTTGCTTCAGATCTGAAAATCCACCACCTCGTTGTTCTACAGATATCAGGAATATCTTTATTACTGATGGATATATAATTTTATCACTTTTTAAAATCTATTGAAGACTGAAACAGCATAATTTATTCTAGCATCCTTTCATTTTGGGAGTGAATATTTTGCCACTGATGTGAAAACCTGGTAAACTCGAAAAAGATATTTTTGCACATCACTGACTTTGTTTTAATGTTAACCCAAGGGCATAACATGGATGGTCTGGACATGGTAAGGGCTTGACATGTATTAAAAACAGTGGACCTTTTGTTATGCATGACAAGATATGATAGATCAATGATCATTTTGACCGTGCATAAATCATCTGTAGCCCTGTGAAGCTTTATTGTCCACACTGCCTAAACTACAACCCTATTAGCATGCCAGCGCGGTTTGATGTTCTAGCATCTAGGTGCAACCTGATGTGGTTTGAGAAAGGAACCCTTATGTGGTGCAATCATGGATATTTGTGGTCAAATCATTGTGGGAATTTGCTGCTGCATTGGTCCTAATCATACATATCTAATAGGAATGAATTTTTAACATTTTAACCCTGAAATTGCCACGGGTTTGCTATGATGTTACTCAATTTTCTAGTTAAAACAACAATGACTGATTCAGTTTCATACTTAATCATAACTGGAGTGTTCATAGATTGAGTTCTGTAAACTGGCATTTGGGGGGAAAGTGGTAGCAAATGTTATTCATTTGTTTATTTAAGAGGCCCCCAGGTTAACGCAGGACACGTTGGAGAGGTTGTAGCTCCATTTTGGCTCTGAAAAGCTTGGGGGAGCCTGGGAGAAGTTTCTGGGGAAAGGGTGGTTTGGGCCTTTCAGCTGGAGCTGCTACCCCCACAACCTGGAGTCAGATAAGTGGGTTAATATGTACGAATATACGTAATTTTTATGTAAAAATCAAGATTGTAATTAAAACCCACATAGACACAAACTTATTTTCTATGTACTTGACCAGTCACGTACAATATGGACAGACACTAGCTGCATTTACATGGACACAAATAATCGGAATAAAAATGCGTCATGTAAACAAGCCATTCGGAATACACTGACTACTAATATTCTGGCCGATTGTTAATCTGATCATGGTGCATGTAAACGCTTATTCCGATTGTCATTACTGCGCATGTCAGTTACATCATACGTATACATTACGTCGCCGTCTACGGACGTTGGATGAAAGCATGGCGGGCGTGAAAAAACAAAACTGGTCTGTTTCGGACACAAATGCGTTGCTAGGTGTGCTTAAAGAACTAAAAATAAAACCACACTCTGAAGAACATCAAACTGCTCCATTTTGACATGCAGGCAGCCATGTTTGTTTACCGCGGATGTCCGCTACTTCTTCTTCTATGGCCTTTTTCTGTGTATTGGATCGTTTTGCGCATGACAAAATGATTTATTCCAATCAAATGTATGCCGAATGTAAACACTTGACATAATCTGATTAATTTTTCCAGGGCCCATGTGCACAGTCATATTCTAATTTGAATAATGATCAGATTAAAGACACTTTGCACATGTAAACACAGCTAATGATGCTATGAAAGCAGAGAAAAGCTAAAAGCCCAGATGTCAAAGCAAGGGGTGAGTGTGAACAAAATGGCTGTTTTTTTTTTTTATGGGTTAGCTTTCTCAAAATGGCTTGTGTTTCCAGGGGCATAGCACCAAATTCTGGGCCCTAGGTACAAGCCATCTAGGTGGGCCCCCACGCTCACTTGTTTAATATCTCTCGTGCAGATTTTTTGTCATGCTATAAGACAAGTTAATAAACGTGATCTTAGTTTAACCTCTATATTGAGCAAATACAAATGCCAGCATAATAAAAGTGAAATCTCAGTGCTATCTGGAGAGAATGAGGGCCCTGCTGCTGCTGCTGCTACTGCATCTAAAAGGATCATGTGGTTCATGATGTGTTTGACACCGTAGATCATGTCATACTTCTGTCTCGACTGAACCAGGTAGTGGGTATCCAGGGAATTGCCCTCAACTGGTTCAGATCCTATCTTAGTAAGTTTTTGTGTGAGGCTGGGGGAGTATGCCTCTGAAGTCTCCTCTCTGCCCTGCGGTGTTCCCCAAGGCTCGATTTTAGGACCTTTGCTTTTTAATCTTTATATGCTTCCTTTGGCAGCTATTTTTAGGCGACATGGTGTGACGTACCATTTGTATGCTGATGACTGCCAATTTTATGTTTCTTTAAAATCATTAGAATCAGTGCAACTGGCTGTGGATTGCCTGAATGAAGTGAAGGGTTGGCTTTGTAACAACTTTTTACACTTGAACGAGTCAAAGTTGGAGGCTCTTTTATTTGTTCCTCCCTCTCCCACTGCAGTTAGCCCTGTCCTGCCACCCTGCTTCTCCAGTTTAGTGAAGCCAGCCATCACTAACCTGGGAGTAGTGTTGGACCCAGAGCTGCGGATGGACTCTCACATTAGTCAGGTGGTTAGATCATGCTTTTTTCAGCTTCGCCGGATATCTAAGATGAAGTCCATCCTGACTAGACGCAACTTGCACACAGTGATCCATGCATTTGTAATCTCGCGCTTGGATTATGCGAATTCCCTTTTTTATGGATCCACATCTTCCTCAGTTGCGCGCCTACAGCTGGTGCAGAATGCGGCGGCCCGCCTTTTGACGGACACCAGAAGGAGGGAGCACATTACTCCTGTTCTGGCCCAGTTGCACTGGCTCCCGGTGCGCTACCGCATCCAGTTTAAAATTTTACTTCTTGTTTTTAAATCACTTTATCTTTACGCGCCAGTGTACTTGACTCAGCTAGTTCAGCCCTACATACCTGATCGAACCCTTCGGTCAGCAGACCACCGCCTGATACAGGTCCCAAGTGTTCGGGTGAGGACACGAGGAGCACGTGCGTTCTCAATCTGTGCGCCTCGTCTCTGGAACCAACTCCCTTTGGCAGTGAGAATGGCCCCCTCTCTCCCTGATTTTAAGGCACGCTTGAAGGCTTATTTCTATTCGCTGGCTTTTAATTCGGCCTAGTTTGCCTTTTATTATGTTTTTACT
>SSNS01001337.1:10898-26783 GCA_006937985.1 Aphyosemion australe | reverse complement strand
TTGATGGTCTGGATGAAAGCAGACTTTCACTGGACTTCAGCAGCAGTCAGCTGGTTTCT
Source organism: Aphyosemion australe (assembly GCA_006937985.1). NCBI lineage: Eukaryota > Metazoa > Chordata > Actinopteri > Cyprinodontiformes > Nothobranchiidae > Aphyosemion > Aphyosemion australe. Next base: position 26,724 of record SSNS01001337.1, on the reverse strand, counting down.
GAGGTCACACAGAGGTCATCAGTCCAGGTGCTGCTGACAAGCCTCATCAAGGGGAACCTGCTTCCCTCGGCTCTGGTCTGGATCACTTCCAGACCTGCAGCAGCCAATCAGATCCCTCCTTCATGTGTCCACAGGCTAACAGAAGTACGAGGCTTCACTGACGCCCAGAAGGAGGACTACTTCAGGAGGAGGTTCAGTGATGAAGAGCTGTCCAGCAGAATCATCTCCCACATCAAGACCTCCAGGAGCCTCCACATCATGTGTGGAATCCCAGTCTTCTGCTGGATCACTGCTACAGTTCTGGAGAACATGTTGACTACAGAGCAGAGAGGAGAGCTGCCCAAGACCATGACTGACATGTACTCACACTTCCTGCTGGTTCAGACAAAGAGGAAGAAGAACAAGTACCATGAAGGACCTGAGACCAGTCCACAGGAGCTGATGGAGGCTGACAGGGAGCTTCTTCTGAAGCTGGGGAGGCTGGCGTTTGAACATCTGGAGGAAGGAAACATCATGTTCTACCAAGAAGACCTGGAGCAGTGTGGTCTTGATGTCTCAGAGGCCTCGGTGTTCTCAGGAGTTTGTACAGAGATCTTCAAAAGAGAGTGTGTGATCTTCCAGAAACCAGTCTACTGCTTTGTTCATCTGAGCGTTCAGGAGTTTCTGGCTGCAGTCTACATGTTCCACTGTTACATCAACAGGGAGGAGGAGGAGGAAGATAAGAAGGAGGAGGAGGTGATGAACCTCATGACAGGAGACTACAGAGGCTCATTTCTGGAGGAGTATGGGGAGGAGGAAGAGGAGGAGTTGTTGAAGAACTTCCTGAGAGGAGACTACAGAGACTCATCTCTGGAGGACTTCCTGAAGAGAGTCATGGAGAAATCCCTCAGCAGTAAAAACGGCCACCTGGACCTGTTTGTCCGCTTCCTTCATGGCCTCTCTGTGGAGTCCAACCAGAGACTCTTAGGAGGTCTGCTGGGTCAGACACAGATCAGTCCAGGAACCATCCAGAGAACCATCAACAACCTGAAGGAGATGAACATTTATGACATCTCTCCAGACAGAAGCATCAACATCTTCCACTGTCTGATGGAGATGAAGGACCTCTCAGTTTATCAGGAGGTCCAAAAGTTCCTGAAGTCAGAGAACAGATCAGAGGAGAAACTCTCAGAGATCCAGTGTTCAGCTCTGGCCTACATGCTGCTGATGTCAGAGGAGGTTCTGGATGAGTTGGACCTGCAGAAGTACAACACATCATCAGGGGGACGACTGAGACTGATTCCAGCTGTGAGGAACTGCAGAAAGTTCAGGTGAGTCCAGATGTGTTGATGAGCATCATCAGTCAGTAGTAGTTATTAGAGCTGCTCAGTTTCAACAGAAAATCACTTTAGTGAATGAAAAAGACGTCAAAGTGAATCAGAAGGTTTAGAGTCTGATTCTGGACAGATCAACACTCTCTGCTGCCTCTTTCTGCAGCAAAGCTTTGTTGAGGTTGAACTTGGTTTATTTGGTTCCTTTTTCAAGAACCAACAACAAATCCATCACTGCTTTCTGGTGAAGTGTGTCCACACACACCTCACTGTTCCACAGTAGAGCTCTGAATCCCAGTCCACCCAGTCCTGCTGGATCTCTGATGTTGTGAACCTTGACAGCTGGACATCAGCAGCATGTTCCTGCGTGTGCACGTGAACAGTTGGAGCTGACAGGAACAGGAAGCAAAGAGATCATCTTTCCAACTGGACCTGTTCACTGAGCTGAACTCAGTCTAAAGGTTCTGAGCTCAGATGGAAACTAGAAAAGAGTCCAAGTGTTTTTCTACAGCAGACGTGTTGATTCTGACTCTGGATCAGATCCTACTGACAGACTGTGGACATGATGGAAGCAGAAATGGAACGCCATGTTCCCTCCTTCATCTGCAGATTAAAGCTAAACTCAGATTCTCATTAAAAGTCTGCAGGTGTGAAAGAGACTGAACAGATTCACTGGCTCATGTCAGACAGTCAGATGGACCAGATGAAGCACAGATGTGAAGAGCAGATGTTCATCAGATGATGACATCACTGTTTAGTCATCATCTGATTTCAGGCTGTTTATCAGACAGATTCTCTGATTTTATTACAACTGACTTGAACTTTTCTCTCATCACAGAGCTGCTGGTTCTGATTTTGGACTCTCAGAGACTCACTGTGAAGTTGTGTCCTCAGCTCTGAAGTCCAACCCGTCCCATCTGACAGAACTGGACCTGAGTGTGAACTACCTGTCTGATTCTGGAGTGAAGGTTCTGAGTTCTGGACTGGAGAGTCCAAACTGTAGACTGGAGGTTCTGAGGTCAGTTCACTGCAGCTGTTGGAGGTTTTCTGTGTTTAACCCTTAAATAGTTTCTGGACACGTTGGGGGGTCAAATATTGAGATGATGTGACCTGATGCAGNCCCCACAAATCCTACATCAAATCGACCGGCTCGTTTGGGGGAAGGTGTGCTATTACTTTTCTTTGCGTTTTGTGTCACCATGGCAACGGTATTAGCAAAAAATGCTGCGCACAACCACCCCCCTCATTACGTTTGGTTGTCATTTCTACAAACAAGTTCACAACCGTACCAAACTTGCTGTGTCATCACACAAACACTGCCTACACATTTATGTGGTCATTTGGTGAAACTGCAACAGCGCCCCCTACATCAATTTCAAACCTTAATAACTTCTACAAACAAGTTCACAATCGTACCAAACTTTCTATGTGTCATCACACAAACACTGCCTACACATTCATGTGGTCATTTGTTGAAATTACTTTAGCTCCGCCCCTTTAGAGACGGTTTCCTCTAAATAAAACACGCAATATCTGATTCTCACAAAACTTCACAGAAATGACGTTTGTACACCTAAGAACTGCTCAAAAGGATTATTTTCATATTTAGAAACAGCGCCCCCTAGATTTTTACAACCAGCTATATCTCCATAATGCAACATCAGATCCACACCAAATTTTGTGTGCTTTGTTTTCGGTCACTGTTTAACACATCGGTGTGGTTACTGTACAACCCCCACCCCCCAAAAAAAGGAAGCAGCTATAACATATGTTTAAAAGCTTGGGTTTTCACACAATGTTAAACACTGGTACTTGGAGCTCAGCAGAGCACTAATGACTGTTTTAGAAGATCACTCATTACACCACCTACTTGTGACATGCACAGTTTATTAGCAAGCTTATAGGACAAGTTGAGGAGGGGTTGAGATGCTGATGATGTGGTGGTGCACACTGGTCTATGACACACGGCCACCACCTTGTGCCACGGGGCAGGCCCCTTTTAAAATTTCTTCAGGAATTTTCTAGTTTAAATTGTTATCTATAAGAATTATATTGTATATATTAATTGTTTATTAAAATGGCTGAGTAGTACTTTCTGCTTCTCTTTCATATATTAAGTGTGTTTTTTATAAATACCTACCACAGATCTCACACTTGGTATATAGTCCTTTTTGAATTATTTTGATTCTCATTGTTTGACTGATTTTTATGTGTTTGATCCTTTTTTTCTAGGTTTTGTCACTAGGCAGTGGATAAGAATCCCATATGTACCCACAGCAAACCCATTATGTATTAAAAACGCTCAAACATGAGTCCTGTATCAGAGCTACATGTGTGAAGTTTACAGTGAAAAAAACCGCATCAAAATCGGTTCAGTAAGGAGTTGTGGTTGATTTAACATGCTGACACTTCAATGTCTCTGCAAAGGGAGGGGGGGGGCGCGACCGATCCAAGATGGCGGCGCCACCGCTCGTCAGCGCCCATAGGCAATAGCGGTCGCGAGNTCCAGAAGCTCCCAGCAGAGAAGCTGGCTGTCTGGAAACTTCTCTTCATCTTTGATGGTCTGGATGAAAGCAGACTTTCACTGGACTTCAGCAGCAGTCAGCTGGTTTCTGAGGTCACACAGAGGTCATCAGTCCAGGTGCTGCTGACAAGCCTCATCAAGGGGAACCTGCTTCCCTCGGCTCTGGTCTGGATCACTTCCAGACCTGCAGCAGCCAATCAGATCCCTCCTTCATGTGTCCACAGGCTAACAGAAGTACGAGGCTTCACTGACGCCCAGAAGGAGGACTACTTCAGGAGGAGGTTCAGTGATGAAGAGCTGTCCAGCAGAATCATCTCCCACATCAAGACCTCCAGGAGCCTCCACATCATGTGTGGAATCCCAGTCTTCTGCTGGATCACTGCTACAGTTCTGGAGAACATGTTGACTACAGAGCAGAGAGGAGAGCTGCCCAAGACCATGACTGACATGTACTCACACTTCCTGCTGGTTCAGACAAAGAGGAAGAAGAACAAGTACCATGAAGGACCTGAGACCAGTCCACAGGAGCTGATGGAGGCTGACAGGGAGCTTCTTCTGAAGCTGGGGAGGCTGGCGTTTGAACATCTGGAGGAAGGAAACATCATGTTCTACCAAGAAGACCTGGAGCAGTGTGGTCTTGATGTCTCAGAGGCCTCGGTGTTCTCAGGAGTTTGTACAGAGATCTTCAAAAGAGAGTGTGTGATCTTCCAGAAACCAGTCTACTGCTTTGTTCATCTGAGCGTTCAGGAGTTTCTGGCTGCAGTCTACATGTTCCACTGTTACATCAACAGGGAGGAGGAGGAGGAAGATAAGAAGGAGGAGGAGGTGATGAACCTCATGACAGGAGACTACAGAGGCTCATTTCTGGAGGAGTATGGGGAGGAGGAAGAGGAGGAGTTGTTGAAGAACTTCCTGAGAGGAGACTACAGAGACTCATCTCTGGAGGACTTCCTGAAGAGAGTCATGGAGAAATCCCTCAGCAGTAAAAACGGCCACCTGGACCTGTTTGTCCGCTTCCTTCATGGCCTCTCTGTGGAGTCCAGCCAGAGACTCTTAGGAGGTCTGCTGGGTCAGACACAGATCAGTCCAGAAACCATCCAGAGAACCATCAACAACCTGAAGGAGATGAACAGTGATGAAGTCTCTCCAGACAGAAGCATCAACATCTTCCAGTGTCTGATGGAGATGAAGGACCTCTCAGTTTATCAGGAGGTCCAAAAGTTCCTGAAGTCAGAGAACAGATCAGAGGAGGAACTCTCAGAGATCCAGTGTTCAGCTCTGGCCTACATGCTGCTGATGTCAGAGGAGGTTCTGGATGAGTTGGACCTGAACAAGTACAACACATCATCAGGGGGACGACTGAGACTGATTCCAGCTGTGAGGAACTGCAGAAAGTTCAGGTGAGTCCAGATGTGTTGATGAGCATCATCAGTCAGTAGTAGTTATTAGAGCTGCTCAGTTTCAACAGAAAATCACTTTAGTGAATGAAAAAGACGTCAAAGTGAATCAGAAGGTTTAGAGTCTGATTCTGGACAGATCAACACTCTCTGCTGCCTCTTTCTGCAGCAAAGCTTTGTTGAGGTTGAACTTGGTTTATTTGGTTCCTTTTTCAAGAACCAACAACAAATCCATCACTGCTTTCTGGTGAAGTGTGTCCACACACACCTCACTGTTCCACAGTAGAGCTCTGAATCCCAGTCCACCCAGTCCTGCTGGATCTCTGATGTTGTGAACCTTGACAGCTGGACAACAGCAGCATGTTCCTGCGTGTGCACGTGAACAGTTGGAGCTGACAGGAACAGGAAGCAAAGAGATCATCTTTCCAACTGGACCTGTTCACTGAGCTGAACTCAGTCTAAAGGTTCTGAGCTCAGATGGAAACTGGAAAAGAGTCCAAGTGTTTTTCTACAGCAGACGTGTTGATTCTGACTCTGGATCAGATCCTACTGACAGACTGTGGACATGATGGAAGCAGAAATGGAACGCCATGTTCCCTCCTTCATCTGCAGATTAAAGCTAAACTAAGATTCTCATTAAAAGTCTGCAGGTGTGAAAGAGACTGAACAGATTCACTGGCTCATGTCAGACAGTCAGATGGACCAGATGAAGCACAGATGTGAAGAGCAGATGTTCATCAGATGATGACATCACTGTTTAGTCATCATCTGATTTCTGGCTGTTTATCAGACAGATTCTCTGATTTTATTACAACTGACTTCAACTTTTCTCTCATCACAGAGCTGCTGGTTCTGGACTCTAAGAGACTCAGTGTGAAGTTGTGTCCTCAGCTCTGAAGTCCAACCCGTCCCATCTGACAGAACTGGACCTGAGTTGGAATGACCTGTCTGATCCTGGAGTGAAGGCTCTGAGTTCTGGACTGGAGAGTCCAAACTGTAGACTGGAGGCTCTGAGGTCAGTTCACTGCAGCTGTTGGAGGTTTTCTGTGTTTAACCCTTAAATAGTTTCTGGACACGTTGGGGGTCAAATATTGAGATCATGTGACCTGATGCCAGCATTCAACAACATCCTCATACATTCATATCAGCTCCACAATAACAGAGTTCAAGGACTAAACAGACTTCAGTTCACTTCATCAGGAGCCCAGCAGGAGGCGCTGTAGATGTTTCAGTTCTTTAATTAATGATCAGCTGTGATGCTGCCATTATTAGAACAAAGATTTCTGTTAGAAGTTGTTTTCAGCTACTATCTGCTCATTTTATTATGATCAACTTCATTTAACTTGAACATTGCTGCTGAGTTTGATCAATGCACTGATGAAGTGGTTGCTAAGCAACAGAAACACAGCAGCAGGTGGATGCTGTGGGACACCTGAGATGGATGAGAGGATCAGGATTTGTTGTTGGAACTTTAAACATTAATACTGTTGAAATCCTGAGTCTGTTTTTGGAAACGTTACCTGGATCATTAGCTGCTGATTTCAGCTTTTGGTTTTTCTTTTCATGTTGGAAAAAGAAATGAACTCATTGACTCTATTTGTCCAAGGGCCAGAACTTCTCTCAGCAGACTCTGTGAGGCCAGATGGTGGTGTAAAATCACATAAATGAATATTATGGGAACCTTCCGTGCACGGCTCTCTCAGGCCTCTCAGGCCTTGAATCAGGTAGAAAGAAAGATGCTGTTTGTAAATCCCAGAATGCTTCATTCACCACACTAATAAAGAAAGCATTAATCACATGTGTCCATCACAAGCTTTCCTCAGTGTTAACAGACTCAGATTAGCTGGACTACAGGAAGCCATTAGGGCCAACACCAAGCCTGCACCTTTAGGGTGGCTCGTCCCCAAGAGACACACTGAAAGCATTGATCATGTATGTGCTCACCATGTTCAGGTCAACACACACCTGCTACTTTAATTACAAGAGAAATGACTTTAGTTTATTTGGGATTAAAAGCAGGCTGTGGCACAAGCTCATGTTCAGAGGATTTGTTTCATTTGGTTTAATGCAACCATAAGGGGCGTGTCATTTCTGAATCACACCAGAATAATACAAATATTCATTTAGTTTATTTACATGATTTAGTTCATGTTTCTGTTTTAACCTGCATCCTGTTGGCTTCAGCTCACTGCTTTGATTCTTTATTCAGATTGAGGAGCTGCAGGTTGTCAGAGATCAGCTGTTCTTCTCTGGGCTCAGCTCTGAAGTCCAACCCGTCCCATCTGACAGAACTGGACCTGAGTGAGAACAACAACCTGTCTGGTTCTGGAGTGAAGGAGCTCTGTGGTTTCCTGGAGAGTCCAGACTGTAGACTGAATGTTCTGAGGTCAGACTCCATGTTTTATTTTGTGTTCAGATGAATCTGATGTGAAAGTTGTGTTGATGCTAAACTGCAGAAATCTGCTTGTTTCAAAGCTTCAAGTCAGTTTGACTCCAATAAATCTGATCGATGACATCATGTTTGATGGAATTTCAGGATGTTTCTTTTCTAGAGAGGAAATGTGAATAAATGAGCTGTTTGTGGTGAATGAGTTCTTGTTTCTTTGGTAATGACACTGATCTCAGATCAGTTGTGTTTGTGATGCAGCATCCTGTCTAACAATGGAACACAGGTAGAATCATTCATGTTTTCATGTCTTTACAAACATCAACAAATAGACTTTTATTCCCATTTCCTCCAGAATTCCTCCTGACTTGTTTGTTTTCTGTCAAACTTGAATCATTTGGCTGAACAACATGAGTTTGTATTGATGGAGCTGCTGGTGGAGCTGACGGAGTTTAAGAGCTGAAGTCACCACGTCTTTATTGAAGCAGCAGCATGATGTCATTAATATTCATCAGAACTCTTTAACTGGTTCTGTTGGACTGTTTTAACCTGCATCCTGTTGGCTTCAGCTCACTGCTTTGATTCTTTATTCAGATTGANGATGTCAGAGGAGGTTCTGGATGAGTTGGACCTGAAGAAGTACAGAACATCACCAAGGGGACGACTGAGACTGATTCCAGCTGTGAGGAACTGCAGAAAGTTCAGGTGAGTCCAGATGTGTTGATGAGCATCATCAGTCAGTAGTAGTTATTAGAGCTGCTCAGTTTCAACAGAAAAATCACTTTAGTGAATGAAAAAGACGTCAAAGTGAATCAGAAGGTTTAGAGTCTGATTCTGGACAGATCAACACTCTCTGCTGCCTCTTTCTGCAGCAAAGCTTTGTTGAGGTTGAACTTGGTTTATTTGGTTCCTTTTTCAAGAACCAACAACAAATCCATCACTGCTTTCTGGTGAAGTGTGTCCACACACACCTCACTGTTCCACAGTAGAGCTCTGAATCCCAGTCCACCCAGTCCTGCTGGATCTCTGATGTTGTGAACCTTGACAGCTGGACATCAGCAGCATGTTCCTGCGTGTGCACGTGAACAGTTGGAGCTGACAGGAACAGGAAGCAAAGAGATCATCTTTCCAACTGGACCTGTTCACTGAGCTGAACTCAGTCTAAAGGTTCTGAGTAGGGATGCAGCGATACCACTTTCTTTCAAACCGATACGATACCGATGCTTGGATCTGAGTACTCGCCGATACCGATTACGGATACTTCTACCACACACAAAAATGCAATGAATTGGAATACAGGTTTTATTTTCTTTGCTTTCAACAGGAAAAGTTTTCTACAAACAAAATGAACTAATTGGCACTGTCTCCAGCTTTCATGAACATAACATTTATGAACCTACCGCAGTGTCCACATTTAAATAAAAAAACTATAGTCAGCATGCAATAGTGTGGATTCTGAACTAAGCTTTGTTGGGAAACATGAGCAGCAGGTTCTTTTTGGTGAAAATAGTCATCTCTGCATTTTCAGGTGTGAGCCTGTTTCTGCTTTCATTCACAATGTTTGAAACAGCTCCCCCTATTGGTCAATATAGAAAACTACAACAGCAATGACAAGTCACAGTGAAGCCACTTTCAGGCAACTGGTATCGGTTAACTTTTTTCTGGTATCTGTATTGGTATCGGCCCGATACCGATACCAGTATCTGTATCGGTGCATCCCTAGTTCTGAGCTCAGATGGAAACTAGAAAAGAGTCCAAGTGTTTTTCTACAGCAGACGTGTTGATTCTGACTCTGGATCAGATCCTACTGACAGACTGTGGACATGATGGAAGCAGAAATGGAACGCCATGTTCCCTCCTTCATCTGCAGATTAAAGCTAAACTAAGATTCTCATTAAAAGTCTGCAGGTGTGAAAGAGACTGAACAGATTCACTGGCTCATGTCAGACAGTCAGATGGACCAGATGAAGCACAGATGTGAAGAGCAGATGTTCATCAGATGATGACGACATCACTGTTTAGTCATCATCTGATTTCAGGCTGTTTATCAGACAGATTCTCTGATTTTATTACAACTAACTTCAACTTTTCTCTCATCACAGAGCTGCTGTTTTTTCTGGACTCTCAAAGACTCATTGTGAAGTTGTGTCCTCAGCTCTGAAGTCCAACCCGTCCCATCTGACAGAACTGGACCTGCGTGAGAACACCCTGTCTGATTCTAAAGTGAAGGTTCTGAGTTCTGGACTGGAGAGTCCAAACTGTAGACTGGAGGTTCTGAGGTCAGTTCACTGCAGCTGTTGGAGGTTTTCTGTGTTTAACCCTTAAATAGTTTCTGGACACGTTGGGGGGTCAAATATTGAGATCATGTGACCTGATGCCAGCATTCAACAATATCCTCATACATTCATATCAGCTCCACAATAACAGAGTTCAAGGACTAAACAGACTTCAGTTCACTTCATCAGGAGCCCAGCAGGAGGCGCTGTAGATGTTTCAGTTCTTTAATTAATGATCAGCTGTGATGCTGCCATTATTAGAACAAAGAGTTCTGTTAGATGTGACTCTATTTGTCCAAGGGCCAGAACTTCTCTCAGCAGACTCTGTGAGGGCCAGATGGTGGTGTAAAATCACATAAATGAATATTATGGGAACCTTCTGTGCACGGCTCTCTCAGGCCTCTCAGGCCTTGAATCAGGTAGAAAGAAAGATCCTGTTTGTAAATCCCAGAATGCTTCATTCACCACACTAATAAAGAAAGCATTAATCACATGTGTCCATCACAAACTTTTCTCAGCATTACAGTTTTTCTCGATTGCTAAAACACTAAACCCTGTTGTCTGAACCAAATGCTCAGTTGCTTGAACCCACTGATTGAATCAATCACTCTTTTGACAAAACCATCAGCACGTTTCACCTGTTTAGACACCACTTGCCAACACATTTTCATTGTGATGCACCTGTGCTGCATAATGGTGAGCACAGGTGACAAATGTCAGTCACAAGTAAAGCACAGGTCACTTCTTGAACACAACAACGAAAAATTGATCACACTTGTGGCTAATGATGTGAGGGAACATACACAGTGCTTCATCCTTATAGATGTACTCATGGGGTCTTTCCACTGCATCCAGTTGAAAACCCCTCTGTAGAAATAGATCTAGTTTTGTAACAGGGTATCCGTGGAGTCTTGAAAAGTCTTAAAAGTCTTAAATTGATGTAGTAAAGTCTTACATTTTGTTCGTATTGGCGTGAATTTAAAATACGTTCGTCTCATACTTGCAAACTTTTCGCTTTTCGGCGAAAATTGCCGTTTATGAAGCCAAATATGACGTTCACGTGAATCGAATAGTTTTTGTTTTTAGTAGGAGTGGGTCTTCGCTCCTTCACAAACTATCTTTGTTAGTGGGTCACGAGTCGTTATTTGACCAATCACAGTCAGGCAAAACAAACTCCAGAGAGCACGGAGGACAGGTGAGCACAATGGAGAAAGACTCGTAAACTAGACGTGTTCAGAGAAACTCTTGACAGTATTTGTTGTTTCTGAGTCTTTTTTTTCGTGTCACGACGCGGAGTCTGATATGAAACGGAGCAGAAAATCTGAGAGTCACAGAAAACATGTTGGTCAAAAGCAGGTTCGTTTCCCAGTAAATACACAGGTTCATGCTATAACCCGAAGGAGATCCTGACACAGACAAGGTGCTGGGGTTGTGTTTCAGATACAGACAAGCTAAACCCTTTTATAATGAAATCCTTGATTACTTATTCTCAGAATTTTGAGGGGAAAAGTAACTAAGGAACTCTCAGGTTAGATCTGAATTTTTTCAGAGATTAAAAATCAGTGATTTTTTTTTCTCTTCCCTACATATCTACTGATAAATTTGAAATTAAGAAGAAATAAACTTGCAAAAAAGTATGGATTTTTTTAATGGGATGTTGATATTAGTGGAAAACTAATTCAAAATTAACATAAATGGATCCTAAAAGCGTTACAGGTACTTTTACTATCATTCTGTTGTGGAAAGTTAGTGCAATTATTTAATGAAAACTCTAAAAAGCTGCTTAAGCCTGCTTTTTTATTGTGGATCTGTCTGTATTATTAAAATGAGTTGATGGTTTAAATAAGTTTAGCTAAAGTTACTCAGAGCCACTGTAGAAGGCCAAAGAGCCTGAGTTAAGCTGTGGTAATGAGAGGAACTGTGAAATAGTCTGAAAGCTGTTTGCTTGTTCAAGTTGAATTCAAATAGAATATATAGTACATGAAATATATGATGATAATAATACTTTTATGTATATTTACAAATAATATTGGAGCTAAAAGGCAGAATAGAAGTTTTTTTTTACTTTCTCATTGCATTAGGATTTCACATGGTCCCATTGAGTCATCTTTGTCTCACATTTGGTGAGTTGGGGTCTGGTCATCCTACTTAAGAATGATTTCAGTAATTTGGAATATTTTCAGATGTGTTTTGTGAATTAGTCTCATAATAATTGTTAATATGATCTCTAGTAATTTTCTGATCAATTCTGCCATTATATTTTTCTGTTTTTTGAGCAGACTGACAATGGTAGAAATTTTTTTGCATTTTGCAAAAAATCACATTGATGATTTTTTAAATGATTCTAACAGGTTATTGTTGCAATAAAAGTATGTAAATGTCAGGTCACTACAAAACCCAGTAGATGCATAGATGCTAATCTGCAGCATGCAAGGACCTTGTTCCGGGTGGGCGGGGTTAGTTGTCACCTTTTTACACCATCAAGTTTGCAGGTAATACAATTAGATTCATGTAAACTATTAAAATAAAATATTTTTTTTGTTCCCCTATGCCAGTTGTTTGCTTGCGTTTCCGTACCACGTGACTTGACGTACCACTGCTACAGCCTTGCTGTCCCAAACGTGACGTGTCCCACCAATTGATGAAGTGGAAAATGATGAAGCAATGCAGTATTTAAAAAGAATATATTAGTGTTTAACAGTTGATTAGTTCATTGCGATAAAGGCTTAATTTTTATTTTCTAAGGTCTTAAAATGTCTTGAAAAGGTCTTAAATTTAAGTTTGAGATTCCTGCATATACCCTGTAAGTGATACAGAAAAAGTGATTTAGGCCACTACAGTATATCACTACGTAATCAACACTGAATGTGTCTGGATAATATGCCAACCTGTACGTACTGGAATCTTTGCTCTTTGCACTTACAGTAGTATTTGTATATTTTTGTACTTTATTTTTAGTATATGGGCTTACTGTACGCAAGTGTCAAACGTGCTAAATGCAGTTATTTTTGTTTTGCAACATGCATTTAGCCTACAGTGCATAATAAACATTTATTTCTCCAGCTTCATGTCCTGAGCATTGTGTTTTCTATTTTTCTACGTAGTGTTTAGTGACTGTTCAGTAGTGACTGTCATGTTGATTGACTCGGGGCACGATTTGACAACATAGTTCAGTTTTGAGCACAGATTGAACTGTTTTGAGGTGAAAGTTTGGTTTTGCAAGAAGAGTCTGAGGTTTTGGGAATTTAGCTTGAAAATTGGGTTTTGTGTTCACAAGTTAGAGAAAGGGAGAGCAGCTTTCAAGAAATGTGTCTTAGCAATCGAGAAAAACTGTAAAAGCAGGCTGTGGCACAAGCTCATGTTCAGAGGATTTGTTTCATTTGGTTTAATGCAACCATAAGGGGCGTGTCATTTCTGAATCACACCAGAATAATACAAATATTCATTTAGTTTATTTACATGATTTAGTTCATGTTTCTGTTTTAACCTGCATCCTGTTGGCTTCAGCTCACTGCTTTTATTTTTTATTCAGATTGGCGTGCTGCAGTTTGTCAGAGATCAGCTGTTCTTCTCTGGTCTCAGCTCTGAAGTCCAACCCGTCCCATCTGACAGAACTGGACCTGAACTGGAACCAGGACCTGTCTGNTGTTAAATGTTTTCTGTCTTTTATCTCCAGATACAGATTGAATCTTCTAGCTTTTCTATTTACGTTGAAACTCTGTTAGATGAACATCATGTGTGAAACTCCAGTAATAATGTGATGAACCTGAGTAACAGCTAGGATTTATTGTTCTGATCACTTCAATCTGTCTCAGTCTCATAGTTAAACAGGAATACATGTAATGAAGGCTTTCCGTAGCCTCATGTAACTCTTTATATGCAGCAATGTTTCACCATAAAGTGATGATTGCTAATAAAGCATCTGAAGCTTCATGTGTGACTAACTCAGGGGTCGGCAACCCAAAATGTTAAAAGAGCCATATTGGACCAAAAAAACAAAAAACAAATCTGTCTGGAGCTGCAAAAAATGAAAAGCCTTCTATAAGCCTTATATGAAGGCAACACAGGTTGTAAGTGTATATTATCAAAATGACTAAGTAGGCTACAAATACTTAATGAGCATTCATGATTAAATGTTTATTTCCTGCAGCATCCTGGAGAGAATGATGCACCACGTGACTTTGCTGTAGATATTTGGTGCTTTAAGTTTAACTTCCATTACAATATTAATCAGTGGTATTAATTTGATCATTTCTTCTTGAGCCCATCACAGCTCACATACCTGCATAACAGCGCTGCTTGATATCGATCACATCACACGACTCATCACAGGTAGTTGAGGACGCTGGAGCTGAATTAATGTCTTTGATTTGCTGATTGGTGACGTCTCCTGTCGTTTTAATGGTCCTTGTCTTTGTGGAGAGAGGAATGTCTTTAATTTTCTGGATTATCTCGGTTTTGTTTTTGAAGTCTGAAATAGGTGCTCTGATGAATGAATCCTTCATGTAATCACCATCCGTGAACACTTTTCCACGCTTTTATCTCTCAGGTTGCAACAAAACCTGCGGAGTTTGGAGAAGTAATCCACTTCTTAAATCTACTTTTATAACCTGACACACGGGAGGCGACATGTGGCAAAAGCCAGCGGCGCCTCTGTTCCAGCAGGATGAATAGCGAGTCTTCCGTTGTTTTGATTGGCCATCAGATTGGAAGGAATTTTGGGTTAATAAAGCAGTTCAGAGTTGAAACAGCCGTAGATAAGAAGTCTCACAAGGTTTTGCTGGAGTTAAGTGAAGTCTTGTAAAGCTCTGGGACATCAGACACGGCAAGTATTAACTTTTCCTCCATGTTTACCTGGAGATGTACTGAGAAGCATCCTGTCCCCTCATTGGTCAGTCAGTGAAACCTCTGCTGATTGGTCCTTGTCCGAGCGACAGCGTTGAAAAGTTGAAGTTTTTCCAGGTAATCCTTCCACGTCGACAATGAAAGCAAATAATCCGGTCCATTCTTCCTTGAATCCTCTGTTCTCATCAGCTATCCTTCTCTTTTTCCCTTTGGGATCCACGGCCCTGACACACCCGCTGGTTTGTTTACATCCATCTGCCTGGCACTGCGCCGCCATATGAGCGCTGCACTGAAACGTGTGTCGCAGGCTATGACGCAAATTTTCGTTGACAGAAATGTTAAAATTTAATATTTATTATGTGCATTTTTACAGCATTGGAAAACGCTAAGAATGTTTGTCCTCCTACAGAAACCATATTAAAACAAAAAATATATCCCCCATCCATTTTCATACTCTTGTGGGGACATTTGTGAAGAAGCTCTAGGGAGCCACTAGGGGTCGCTAAAAGAGCCGCATGCGGCTCCAGAGCCGCATGTTCCCGACCCCTGGACTAACTGATCTCTGATCAGCCCTTTGGCCCTGAGATGGCGTGTTGGGTGTCCCTTATTCTCACCTCTGAAAGGTGCTAACCCTAGATTGGGTGTAGAGCAGAGAGAACATGAAAACAGTCCAAGAGCTAAAATCATGACAGCTTGTCAGAAGTGCTACAGCTGCTACTGGTGCTTCCAAACAGCCACAAGGTTGTGTGTAAATAACAGTTTCAGACCAAACTGGTGGTGGTGTGAAGGTGTTTAACTGAGAGTTTGCAGGAACCATGATGACATATAAATTGTATTTGTTTTAAAGGTTCCATATCATAAAAAATCCACTTTTTGGAGCATTTTACTATGTGAAATTGTCATTCCCTCATGAGAATTACCCCCAAACCCTTTTTGGCTGCATTCATGCATTTTCCTGCCTCAGCTTCAATTTTTTCTAATTTAATTTCAGGCCTGCATCCAGGAGAAAGTAGCCCAAGTGCATCATCATCAGGTCTTTATAAAAAATAAAAATATGGAAACGTAAACTTGTGTGTAAAAAAGACAAC
>SSNS01001337.1:0-10872 GCA_006937985.1 Aphyosemion australe | reverse complement strand
CCCCCCCCCCCCCCCCCGAACCAAATATTCTCCACCTGCAACAGTGGTCAGAATGCTGAGAGTAGGAAGATGTTAACAATGAACGACTAGAAAGCTGAAGTTCTATTTAAACATTTAATAAAGGAGAACAGGTAATGGTAATACAGTTCTGATTCAGCTCTGATAGTCACGCAGGATCTCTATCGTCACAGAAAACAGTTACTGAGTGCATCAACAATGTTTCTTTTGCTCGATCTGCATGAATAGTTGCAGCAGCATTTGGATGATTTGGTTTCTTGCTCCATGCTGTTAATTCAGAACCAGACGTAATTTGTTGTTTGTGCACCAAAGATAAGTGTGTGAATACGTGTCATTAGTGAGCCTGAGGTAAAGCGGTCCTTCAATCACATTTTAATACATTTGTAGTGATCTCTACTAGCAATGAATGCCTTGTAAGTCTTACTTGGTGTAATAAAAGCTCTGGTGTGCCATTTTCAGGAACTAGAACATTGCCAGATCAGAGAGCTTCAGACGAGAAGGTTTGAAGCCTTATTTTCTGATATTTGGACATCTCACCTCTGATTGGCTAACAGCAACACGACTCTACCACTGACTCTGTTTGCTTTGCAATGTTGACGTTTTATCTCCACAAATAACACAAGCCTGAAGATCAAATGTCCAGATGGGTGAGTCCATGAATCTTAAGTGACAGTGTGACGTAGATCTGTCAGGATTTTCTGAACCAAGCATTTCTCTGTCTGCTTTCTATCAGAAGCTAATGCAGGAGATAGGTGTAGGAGACTATTTTCATGTTCAGCCTGCATGTTAAACTCAAGAGTGACTGATCATTTTCAAAAATAAGAAAAAAAAGGTTTCTCAGTAAAGGACCTCTAATGTTTTGCTAGAGCCCATAGTGAGCCTAGCTTTACTTCTTTGACATTTCAGGCCTGTGTCTTCTAATGTCAGGTGACCACTTATCTTGGAATACAGGATTAGTAAACATCAGAAAAGTAACTTCAAATACCAACAGGCCTGTACTCCACATGTGCATAATACAGATGTGTTTACCCATTGAAAACCCAATCTAATACCTATAAGGATGCTGAAAAGTATTAATACCAAATAATGAAAAATGTATTAATACAAAGTAATCTAATACCTATTATTACTACCTAATCTAATACTTATTAATACTAAAGAATCTAATATTTATTTTCAAAATGTGCTCAATGAGACAGAAGATTCTCAGCCTCTCGGCCGTCTTCAGAGTCACGCCTCTTCAGACGTGACTGAAGATGGCGGCAGTGAGTCGCCGACACGTCAGTAATTTAAGGTAAAAAACATTGCTACACTGTGTTTAGAGCAAGAAAAACCAATGGAGTTAGAAAAGAAACACAGGAAGAACATAACAAGAAGATTCTCAGCCTGTCATAGTGTGACAGAACAAAAAAAATGTTTATTTTTATGCAAGTACTTGAGATGCAGTTAGGCCTTAAAGCTCCAATGGCAAATCTGTAAAACAAGTTTTTCATACCTCTTAACAACTTTCTAACCAATGACTGTAGAAATACTGGACAAACCCTCCGTGACATCACCTTTAGGTTTCTAAAGCGCTGAGTTGAAGCTTGGTGGGCGGTTCCGATCACCGCCATCTTGGCCGTGTCTCACGTCTCAAAGTTGTAGAAAACAAAAGACGTTTGGACCTAGAAAACGGTGACTGGTTTAGTAACTCTGGCGACGCACGTTCTGCTATCAGGCGGACGTGATAACCAATGGGAGAGGTGAGAGTTCTGTGACTGTGTTTGTGTTTAAAAGCTAGCTTGTTTTGCACATTTGCCATTGAAGCTTTAAACTTCTTTACATAATCTTGACAACTGCCTGTGAACCTAATTTGCTCTGAACATTTCCTTTAAAGGTGTCTCTTCATTCCAGCCTCGACTCTTGGCAAATGTGTAAACACATTCAAAGAGATCAGGACAACTATCCATTATGTTAATGGTGGCAACATCTTCATGACTGCAGAGTGAAAAAAAATAAAAAAATAGAATTAAGACAAAGATGTAATCAAATTTTAAACATCAAAAAGTATTGGTGGTTTGTTATCAGAATATTTAGGATTAAATAACATTTTAACTATAGACACTATTAGATTTACACTGGGGGGACAATGCTTGACACGGTAACGTCTAATAGGGTATTCTACAGTTGACGTCACCACGCAAAGGCTTCTGGGAAGGGCCATATTGATAAGCCGCATTAACAATAGAAAATATACAGTTTCAGAGCGTTTTGACATCGATATGAAGGCATAAAATGGAGGAAGTTGTTTTGACAAAAAAAAAACATACCAGAGAGCTTTTCTTGATGGCGACCCTGCTAATTATCGATCACCAGAACTGAAGCGCTAGCTCAAATGAAAGTGAAAGTAAAAACTAACCCTCGCTAGCAGCGCTGTTGTTTTAAACGCCATTATTCCCATCACGGCTCCTTCTTGAGTAATATAAAAATTAAGTTCATTACTCACAGTGCTCAAGTAACATTTTTTCAAGGTAGTTTTTTAACTGTCAGGTTATCATTTGTGTCCCTACTTTTTATATTCCACTCACCTCTGGTTAAAAGCCTTTGTCGTGGACGTTTGGGTGGACATGCTGTTTGGCCGAGACGTTCTTAACAACGCTGCCTCCTTGTTAACTCTCCTCCGTTAACACCGCTGCCTCCTTGTTAACTCTCCTCCGTTAACANATTAAACATCAGTTCATCATGTTTTTGTGTTTCTGACATAATAAAATGAATGAATGTGATTGAAATGGTTTAGTTCAGTAAGTCTCTGCTAGCAGCAACTATTGATGGGGTATCTGGAGATAGAATATAGCTGAATTATGGAGGAAACACTATTGCAGGATGTGTAACTGTGTCAATAGTGAAAGGTTCATTATTGACTACGATTCTGGCCTGATTGTCTGAGCTGATGAAGTCCGTCTTGCTACTGAGAAAATGTCATTAAACAAAGCGTGTGGCCTTGAGCAGTTCTCAGCAGAGCACATGAAGTCTGCTAGTGGAAGAGTCCATGTGTTCCTCTCATGGTGCTTTACTGGTTTGTTGAAGCATGCTATCTGACCTGATCACATGTTATCAGTTCTTTTCCTCCCTGTGGTGAAAGAAACAACTGGAAGAAGATCCTGCATGGAGAATTCCAGGCCAGTTGCCCTGGCAACTGTGTTGTCTAAAGTGTTTGAGCAGATTCTGCTGGAAAGACTTCAAGAGTCTATAGCAGCAACTGATCATCAGTGTGGTTTAAAGTCAGCTCAGTGCTGACTTATGTATCTGTGCTCTAAAGGAAACTGTGAGTAAGTCTATGAGACAGAATCCATCTGTTTTGATGTGTTTTTAGACGCCTCCAAAGCCTTTGACAGAGTTAATCACCATCAACTGGATCTAAAACTACAAAGTAGAGGCTCCCTGCATATAGAATCAGGATTTAGCATTTTTGGTCCTCTCACCAACTGATGCAGGTTCAGTGGGGAATGGAAGTCTCTGAAGCTTCACTGTATCTAATGGAGTCAGACAAGGTGGAGTCTTGTCTCCTGTCCTCTTTAACCTGAACCTTGATGATCTGTCTCACTGAATGATTGCTAGACTGGGTGCTTGGTGGGCGACCTCCTTGTAAATCATTGAATGAATGCAGATGATCTAGTCCTCTTGTGTCCTACAGTGCTGCAGCAGCTGCTGCTCAGGGTCTGTGCTAGGTATGGTGAACAGTGACATCATGTTTAACCCTAAAAAGAGTGTTGTCATGATTGCTGCAACTAAAGAGGAGCAGAAGCTGAACTTTCCATCTTTTATTAAGGAACCAAGTCCTGGATGTGGTGAGAAAAGTCAAATGTTTGGGGCCCATTCTAAGAAGTGATGTGTGTGATGATGAGGATGTAAAGAGACAGTGCTGTAAGCTACATGCAGGCTAACACTCTGCTACAGTAACTGTGGCATGTGCTCAGACCACGTTAAAGTGGCCCTTTGTCCTTCCTCTTGTGCTCCTTCTATACGGCCCACTTGTGCTGCACTTCTAGTCAGGCTGGAACCCCTCCTGAGGTGACCACACGCAATAGAGGCAGATTTTCCTGTTACAGAAACCAAGCAAGTAGATTTATTTCAAAATTTAATATATTTCCATTTATTCAGGTGTGTGTTTAATAATCAAGGGCGGTTGTGATAGTATAGATTCATATTCCATCGGTTCGTCACTGAATGAAGCCATCTTTCATGCTGATTCCTTGTTTCCAACTCCTAAGAGTTTTTGTAATCCTTCTCAGTAACGCTTTTGAAAAATATCTTTGGATGACATTCTGACTTTGTCAGCTCTTAGCTCAAAAGTACCTTTTATGAGTGGGAATGGAGAAGCTAATTTGTTTGGTTTGTTGTTCATTATCTCCAGATTGAAAAGCATATCTTGAGTATCAAACCTCAAATGTTCCTGCAGTAAGAATACCTTATTATGTCTACTGACAGAGAGAGAAAGAGGAGGGAGGGGAAGGACATGAAGAGTGGTTGGTCTGGTCATGGTTCATAGGACTTTTGCAACATGCGGAGGGGCAGGGGTCATAACTTGATATAAAACATTCCTATGATTGATTGATAAGAGATATTTAATTACTTCCTGTGACAGGTAGGGTGGATCAAAGGATCTATTGTTATATAAAACATTCCTTTGATTGATTGATAAGGATATTTAATTATAGCCGGCAGCTGAAAGGGGCAGGGCACTCGGAGGCCAGGGTCAAAGGTCAAAGCCATAAATCAATCACTCAAACTCCGCCCAAATTCCTAAGTGACATAAAGTGGGTACTTCTATTTTTCCTGTTGGCTTCAGCTCACTGCTTTTATTCTTTATTCAGATTGAGGAGCTGCAGGTTGTCAGAGATCAGCTGTTCTTCTCTGGGCTCAGCTCTGAAGTCCAACCCGTCCCATCTGACAGAACTGGACCTGAGCTGGAACGACCTGTCTGATTCTGGAGTGAAGGAGCTCTGTGGTTTCCTGGAGAGTCCAGACTGTAGACTGAAGGTTCTGAGGTCAGACTCCATGTTTTATTTTGTGTTCAGATGAATCTGATGTGAAAGTTGTGTTGATGCTAAACTGCAGAAATCTGCTTGTTTCAAAGCTTCAAGTCAGTTTGACTCCAATAAATCTGATCGACACGGCCGGCCCTGGGCATCGGCTGACTAGGCCGTTGCCTAGGGCGCCCTCCGCTGGAGGGGGCGCCAAATCCTCCCCCTTTTTTTTTTTTTTAATTTATTTTTTGGGGGGACACACTGTTTAACACACTATTCATCTCATGTAAACAGCAAAGTAAGTAATAAATTAAATAAACAAACAACTAAGTAAATAAATGAATAGATACCGTGTAGAAGTGTGGAGTTTTTACATCTTTTCAGCCATGTCTAGTGTTTATATTTGCAGACGGTCCCTGAGCGCTCGCATCATATCATGGGCTAGCTGTGTCAGGAGCAGAGGACAGGCGGTTGTTTAGGGAAAAAAATTAGGTAACTTTTTCACTACCTTGCCACGACATAACAGAGGTATGTTTCATAACGACATTCTGATCAGAGTTATTGAATCTTAAATGTCGAATCTGTCAATATCTTACCAACTTTACTGAAGTTGTAAACAATAAGTAAACCTAGCGCCCACGGCGCCCCCTCCTCCGTCTCATTAGCCTCTAACTGCTTGGGTCATTTTTGATGAGTCAGCTAGCTCAACAAGTCAGAACGCCCTAAATGACCTGGTGCCCAGAGGAGGAAAAAAGAAGAGGAGGAAAAATGCAACAAACACAGAGGTAAGGAAATGTTACAATGATGATGATGTTGTTTGTTAGCATCCTGGGGAGGGCTTAATTTCTTAAAATTGTAACGTTTGTGCAGCATTAAAGCTAGAGACACAATCATATTAGCTCTTCCCTGCTGAAAAAACCAGCATAGACCAGCATAGGTGTTCCCAGCATATGTTGTGTTTTGGTGCTGGTCCAGTATCCTATCACCAGCATCCCATACTGGACCAGCATCCCAGCACTAAAACACAACATATGCTGGTAACCAGCTATGCTGGTTTTTCAGCAGGTTACCAGTGGTTTATTAAAGCTATTAAACAGCTGGGATGATCTGCATCTCACCAGCTGCACATGCAGCTCTCACAGACTGTAAACATGACCTTAAAGCAACAGTAACAGAGCAGCAGCATCATGAACACGTTACAATAACCTCTTAGGATCATTTCAGTGTTCTGGAATATCTTCAGATGTTTTGTGTTCTGAGAATTTGGTGTTTCATAATAACTCCTAATAATTATATTATGATCCTTAATCACTTTCTGATCATTTATTATTAATTATGTCTGTTTATTCTATTGTTCTGGTCAAAGTGACTTTTTAAAACTCAGTAGAAAATGGTTTGTATTTTGCAAAAATTCACATTGATGGTTTTCTTTTTTAAATTATTGCAACAGATTATTGTTGCATTAATGATAGTATATAAATGTCAGAGGTCACTACAGAACCCACTGTTAGAGACAAATCAGTCATCTGAGGACATTTTAAAAAGCAACCTAAACTCTGTCTTTAAAAGGCTTTCCATTGATTCATTGTGTTTTATGTTTTACTTTTATTGTTTTTATCAGTTTTTCTTTGCTTATTGTCATGTGCAGCACTTTGTGACTGTTGCCTTTAAATGTGCTCTATAAATAAAGTTTTACTCACCTGTTTGCTACTATGTGTGATCTTCTACAGTAACACGTGTATCTGTATTTGTCTAGATGCAGCCTAACAGCTGCTGGAGCTTCTGATGGAACATCCACACCAACACCACCCTGGAGCAGGTGAGTTTAGCCAGATGTCTGTGGTCTCTGACACACTCATATGTTATTGTTATTATTGCTGTTAATGAATGCTACAGCCTTGTTAGTAATTACAGTAAATGTAGGAATCATTAGTCAAATAAAATAATGTTTATTTGTACATTGCAACTTTATGCATAAACTCAATTATTTTATTCATAAAATGAAGTAGAAGGACACAAGCCAAATGCAGTGGTGTGACAGTTTGGATGTGCTCTATGCTTGAATACAGCTACAAGGCAGGCATCATGCAGCAGCAGCACCCCCCACCTCTGAAATTCAGCCTGAAGCAGGTGAGTCCTGTAACAGCATGTTAGAGCTGAAGTCCTGTTACTGAACAATACTGTTATGTTGTGCTTCAGGTGTGTTACCTGATGCCCTGTCATTTATACATCACTGTGTGACTTTACTGAAGGATTATTTATATTTACATGTGTGTTTGATTTGCTTCCAGCTGAAGGGACAGATATAGCAGGAATGTTCAACAGTCTGAGGACACAGACACCCATCAACACATCCTAAAGTTCAGGACGAGTCTTTAAAGGCTCCTTTAGACCTGCTGACTGACCTCACCTGTCTGGTAAGATGAAGGTGGAGTTAGTCCACAGAGGGCCTATCAGCTAACATCAGACTTTGAATTTCCACAAAGAGGAGAGAAACTGAAGGAAGTTGATAGCCTGGCAAGCCATCCTATATATGTGTATATATAGTCTGGCCACGAACCATTGACGGCTCTCAGTCGTGAGGCGGGATCTACGGTTGTCTTTCAAAATGTCAGCACGCAATTGGATAGCGCTAGGACCAATCAGAGTAACGAACAACGTGACGTAATCGCAGCGATGGAAAAGCGGGACCTACTAATGGCGTCAATGATTTCTGTCGTTTTCGTATAAAAACATGTGAATATCAGGTGTACTGGGACATTGCACTACTTTGTTTGATAAAATTAAGAAGCCGCTAAGTATAGCCGACAGACTTACGCACGTTGGAGTCTAAATAATCCAATGTTGATGACAAAGCCGTTTCAAAAGAACGTGGCTCCGGCGCTGCCGCCATGTTGCTTGGGTTTGCGGCCGCAGCGCTGACGTCATCGGCTACTCCCGCTCTGTGATTGGCCCACAATATAGAGCGCTGTGATTGGCCCAACCAAAACTATAGCGAGTTGTGATTGGATAGACACAGCAGTGGTTTGTGCTGCGAGGTTTCCAATGAAGCGTGCCTAGACCAAACTCTGCAAAGCAAGAATTGGTCTAGTTCACTAGGCTAGGAAGTTGACCCTAATATGCTGGTGGCCCTGAGGATTGCTGCCACAACGCCAGTGGCAGCTGCTGCTGCAGAGAGAAGTTTCTCCTGATTGAACCTGATTAAAACATACCTGAGATCCAGCATGTATCAATGGACATTTTTTTTACAAACATCAACTCCGAGGTGAGACTGCTGTCATTTAAATGATTCTATAGATGCCTTTGCAGAAAGGAATAGAGCTGCTTGAAAGATTGTTGTTGTTGCTTTTGTTCAAATAATAAAAATGAACTGTTGTGATCATTTAGATGGCTGCTGTCCTTAAATTCTGTTTGTACAGGGGGGACACAGAAAGAAAAAAAAAGGGGGGGGCACCAAGAAGTAATCTGGCCTGGGGCACCAAATTGGGTAGGGCCGGCCCTGCTGATCGATGACATCATGTTTGATGGAATTTCAGGATGTTTCTTTTCTAGAGAGGAAATGTGAATAAATGAGCTGTTTGTGGTGAATGAGTTCTTGTTTCTTTGGTAATGACACTGATCTCAGATCAGTTGTGTTTGTGATGCAGCATCCTGTCTAANGGCCAGATGGTGGTGTAAAATCACATAAATGAATATTATGGGAACCTTCCGTGCACGGCTCTCTCAGGCCTCTCAGGCCTTGAATCAGGTAGAAAGAAAGATCCTGTTTGTAAATCCCAGAATGCTTCATTCACCACACTAATAAAGAAAGCATTAATCACATGTGTCCATCACAAGCTTTTCTCAGTGTTAACAGACTCAGATTAGCTGGACTACAGGAAGCCATTAGGGCCAACACCAAGCCTGCACCTTTAGGGTGGCTCGTCCCCAAGAGACACACTGAAAGCATTGATCATGTATGTGCTCACCATGTTCAGGTCAACACACACCTGCTACTTTAATTACAAGAGAAATGACTTTAGTTCATTTGGGATTAAAAGCAGGCTGTGGCACAAGCTCATGTTCAGAGGATTTGTTTCATTTGGTTTAATGCAACCATAAGGGGCGTGTCATTTCTGAATCACACCAGAATAATACAAATATTCATTTAGTTTATTTACATGATTTAGTTCATGTTTCTGTTTTAACCTGCATCCTGTTGGCTTCAGCTCACTGCTTTGATTCTTTATTCAGATTGAAGATCTGCAGTTTGTCAGAGATCAGCTGTTCTTCTCTGGGCTCAGCTCTGAAGTCCAACCCGTCCCATCTGACAGAACTGGACCTGAGTCAGAACAACCTGTCTGGTTCTGGAGTGAAGGAGCTCTGTGGTTTCCTGGAGAGTCCAGACTGTAGACTGGAGGTTCTGAGGTCAGACTCCATGTTTTATTTTGTGTTCAGATGAATCTGATGTGAAAGTTGTGTTGATGCTAAACTGCAGAAATCTGCTTGTTTCAAAGCTTCAAGTCAGTTTGACTCCAATAAATCTGATCGATGACATCATGTTTGATGGAATTTCAGGATGTTTCTTTTCTATCCAATCTAATCTTTTTTTCAGAACTTTTTAGTTTTTCCAAAAGTTTAAATAAAACTTTTTTTAGAACAGAAATATGTTTCTGTTTCTGCTTGTTTAAACCTTCAAATAACTTTTACGGAATAAAAATTGAAAAATCAGTTAATGTTTTTGTGTTTCTGACATGATAAAAATTAATGTATTTTATTTAAATGATTTAGTTCATGTTTCTGTTTTAACCTGCATCCTGTTGGCTTCAGCTCACTGCTTTGATTCTTTATTCAG
Organism: Aphyosemion australe; assembly: GCA_006937985.1. Classification (NCBI taxonomy): domain Eukaryota; kingdom Metazoa; phylum Chordata; class Actinopteri; order Cyprinodontiformes; family Nothobranchiidae; genus Aphyosemion; species Aphyosemion australe. The sequence continues at coordinate 1,014 of SSNS01001337.1, read as the reverse complement.
ATTGAAGAGCTGCAGGTTGTCAGAGATCAGCTGTTCTTCTCTGGGCTCAGCTCTGAAGTCCAACCCGTCCCATCTGACAGAACTGGACCTGAGTCAGAACAACCTGAAGGCTCCAGATGTTAAACAGCTGTTGGATCTTGTGGAGAGTCCAGACTACAACCTGCAGACTCTGAGGTCAGTATCTGGGTGGAGTGAGTCCAGGCTGCTGTCAACAGGATTGGACTAAACCCAGTTAGGATCAAAGCAAAGATCCAGTGTTTCCAGTAAAGCTGCAGCTTCCCAGTTGCTGCTTTCCTCAGTCCAGTTGTGAGAGGAGAATGGTGACAGGCTTGATGATTGGACACCAATCAGCCAATCAGAAGAGCCAGAAGCTTGTTGTGTTGATGTGAAGATGAGTGTTGTTGTTGTGTTCATGTCTCCAGGAGATCAAGCTGGATTCCAGCTGACAGCCTTCAACATGTATAGAGACAGTGGTCCTCATTCATCAAAGTGTCTCCATCAGATCTGATCTCAGACTGTTTGTTGTCTCATTTCAACAGGAAACAGCTGATCACTTTGATCTTTGTCACAGCTCTGAGATCAGTCTGACTGCAGCCTGTAAATCACTGGCTCTGATTTCAGAAAGCAGGCTTCCATTTAGGAGCCATGTGGTCTTTCTACAGAGCAGAACCTCTGCTGAAGTCCACTCAGCACATCTGTCCAGCTGTCCTTCTGTCATTAGTCTGTCTGGTCCACATGTGTTCAGGGACAGCCTCCATGTTTGAGTCAGCTGATGTGTCAGAAGCAGATGAGAGTGTGTGTGTTTAAATGGAGCAGCAGCTGACATGTAACAGCAGTAAATCATCACTACAGTGTTTGTGCAGTAATGAAGCCTTCAGGACTCTCAGCTGTTTGTTTCCACTGTGGACTGGAGTCACACCTGCAGAGGAAACACACTTGATGCTAAACGTCTCTGCAGGTGTGTGAGCTTCACTCCAACACGTTAACATGAGAGCTGAAAGGAAGCTGCTGCTG
>SSNS01001336.1:7067-22014 GCA_006937985.1 Aphyosemion australe | reverse complement strand
CATGCTCAGGACAGATCGAAAACATGGCGGGCGGTGAACAGAAGTGGTCTGTTGCCGACGCTATTTTTTACTGGAAATACTACGGGAGCTCAATATATTACTGAACGTCTCGATGGCCGAACGGTTAAAAATGCCGAGTTATACACTCAAGTGCATCTAAAGATGCAGGAAGCGGGAATTCACCGAAGCTAGAGAATAAGCAAATAAAATGCAAGGGAAAAGACGTGCGGATGAGATGGCGTTTGTTTACATGTAAACAGAGCTTTGGGATTTCTGATCAACCAAGATTTGAATCGGATTGGGGAAATTTGGCGCATGTAAACGTAGCTAGTGTGGCGCTGTTCGACTTTGGAGATTAACGGATGCTCCGTTTATTCTGACGAGCAACAGAAACACAAAACATTAGAGGCCGCCCACTTCAGTTACACAACACATGTTGTGTAATTATTCTAACTAGACATGTACAAATGTGACATTGTTCAAAGGAGGTCAATGTTATTTTCTTCATTCCTCTTATTTTAATCCTGTTTTTCAGTTTACGTCATCCTTAAGGTTTAATAAAACTTTTTGACAGAATAAAAATGAAAAAAAAAACGTGTGAAAAGTACAGATACAAAGGTTTATCACAATTAAAAACCGTACAACAGGTGAAAGACCTCGTCAGCCTGGTGGGAATGTCTTGCCTACCTTTATTATGTCTTTGGCCCGGGGGGGCGGTCATTCACAGTGTCTGACTCCTTTGTTTTCCCCTCTCTCCATGGGCTGGCTGACTCTGTCAGTGCTCATCAAGATGGGGCCCTCCATAGGTCACGGGGCCCTCTGTGAGTCACGGGGCCCTCTGTGAGTCACGGGGCCCTCCACGGGTCACGGGGCCCTCCACGGGTCACGGGGGCCTCCACGGGTCGCGGGGGCCTCCACGGGTCGCAGGGGTCTCCACGGGTCTCGAGGCCCTCCACGGGTCACTGGGCCCTCCACAGGTCACGGGGCCCTCCGTGAGTCACGGGGATCTCCACGGGTCTCGGGGCCCTCCACAGGTCACGGGGCCCTCCGTGAGTCACGGGGATCTCCACGGGTCTCGGGGCCCTCCGTGAGTCACGGGGCCCTATGTACAGTGCCTGTTCTGCATTTAGGTAGGGGTGGTGCTGTTCACTCAATTAAAACGTTATTTCTGGGTCAGTTGTGATCTCACCAACTCCAATCAATAATACAACATTTTATTTTTATATGTCTGAAACTAAAATGACAGCTGTTGGTAATCATGTGTTTGTGTTTCCTACAGATGTTCAACAGATGGTGCTGGTTAAAGAAGAAGCTGCTGAAGATCAGAGTGCTGGTGTGGACCAGCAGGACCCAGAACACCTCCACATAAAGGAGGAACAGGAGGAACTCTGGACCAGTCTGGAGAAAGAGCAGCTACATTTGAAGGAGGAGACTGATCCTGCCAGGTTTTTAGTCACTGAAGTTTCTACAAAGAGCGAGGATGATGATGAGAAGCCTCTTTTCTCACAGCTTCATCATCATGTTTCAACCAGCAGCTCAGCTGACCAGATGACAGCAGGAACCAGCAGGAACCCAGATCTGAACCATCAGCATACATTCAGTTCTTCAGAGACTGAAGTTAGTGGAGATGATGGAGAGGAGGAAGATTATGTCAATCTAGACTCTGAGCTATCAGACTCAGGGCCTGAAACTGGAGATGGAGACGATGACTGGAATGAGAGCAGGTCTTCTGAGTCAGCTCTTAAAGGTAATTTCTGAATTTCAGGAAAAAACCGCCCTCTCCAACACCCTACCCGCCCCTGCTTACAAGTAGCTGCCGGCCGTAATGTGTAACTGTGAGGTGGTAAGTGCAGTAATCTGGAATGCATTTCTCCAAATAGCATGCTGAACTTGAGCAGAAACGTGTGTGGGGTGGGGGGGTGGTAGTGCACAGACCGCATTCTCCTCCTTACGTCATCCATGACAGCGGAGAGGGGGACCTCCCATTGTCCGTGATGTGTGTGTGTGTGTGGAGTGGGGGTGGGGGGTGCAGGAAGTGAAAACTAGCTCAGGATTGGCTTCACCAGAATGTCTGACAGTTTTATTTTTATTTATTTAACTTAAATGTTATGATAGAAACAGCTTGAGATGTGTCATCTCATTTTCGAGTGGTCCTCGAATCATCCAACAAAATAGCAAATAAGACAGCAGAGTCATTTACATAGTCACAACACAGTCACAAAATGAAACCGGGGGGGCTCAACAATAATATTAGCCAGGGAATATAACGCGTTAATTATGATTAATTAATTAGAAAAAAATAACACGTTAAAAAAATTAACGCATTAAACCCTTTAAGCTCGAGGGTTCCCCAACTGTGGGATGTTGAAGTTTAGCAGCAAAATCCATGCCCTAAATATCGATCTAGTCAAGCTGCACCTCTAAAGAAAGCTCAGAGCCTTGGCTACAAGACCATGTAAACCTTTTTTATGTGCTCCAAACACAACTAGAACTACAGTCAAATGAGTGATCAGAAATCCCTCTTCGTGTGTTTTTGCCTTCTATTCTGTCTCTAATGATGCTAAATCAAGTCAAATTGCACACACATTCTATCAACCCATTATTATTATTATTATTATTATTATTATTATTTTAAAGACAAAGGGCAGCCAACTCTCACCGGAAACGAGCCAGACTTACTGCCGGCAATGCGGACCAAGCTCTGACACTGGTCGTACAGGGACCTAACAGCCCGTATCAAGGGGCCTGGTACCCCATACTCCCAGAGTACCCCCCACAGGGCCTCCCGAGGGACGCGGTCGAACGCCTTCTCCAAATCCACAAAAGACATGTAGATTGGTTGGGCGAACTCCCACGCACCCTCCAGGACTCCCCCAAGGGTATAGAGCTGGTCCAGTGTTCCACGGCCAGGACGAAAACCACATTGCAGCAAAATCCATGCCCTAAATATCAATCTAGTCAAGCTGCACCTCTAAAGAAAGCTCAGAACCTTGGCTACAAGACCATGTAAACCCTCTTCATGTGTTTTTGCCTTCATTTCTGTCTCTAATGATGCTAAATCAACTGAAATTGCACACACATTCTATCAACCCATTATTATTGTTATTATTATTATTATTTTAAAGACAATGCCATTATCAAAATGTACTTAAAATAGTATTTTACTTTTAGGTCTGTCCTATTTTTGCCAGTGATATACATATTTTTTTTTCTCCTGTTTTGAATTGAAATATAATTTAAAAGCATTTATTTAGAAATGAAAAGAACTTGTGTTTACAATAATAATGTCAATGACTATTGTTTGATTCTCTGTCTCATTATTTTTCATTTTAAAAAAATTGCTTTCGGGGCAAATTTTCTTGAACGATTAAAATGCGATTAATCAAGAATAATTAATGACAAAGCCTCTTAATAATTAGATAATTTTTTAATTGAGTCCCACCCCTAATAATAACATAAGCAGACCCAGTGTACACATGCAGATGTGTCCAAATTAGGAGGTGACAGCAAAACAATCACAAATAGGCATTAAATGCTCATACAGAAAATTTCTAAGTAAATGATTTGAAGAAATGGACGTCAAGTTAGAAGGTAACTTATTCCAGTCATAAGGAGCTTTAACACAAAAGGCATGGCTCCCCACTTCTTTTCTAAAACGAGGAATAACAAGTGACAGCTGATCATTGGATCGAGTTTGATGCTCGGGGATGACAGGAACTAACAAAACTTTCAAATAAGATGGAAAATCAAAGTGAATACATTTAAAAATAAAAAGCAACCAATGAAATTAACGTCTAGCTTTCAGTGAGTACCATGAAAGGCGTTTGAACATGTGACAGTGATGGGTTCTGAATGGACAACGTAAAACAAAACGACAAACACTGTTGTAGAAAACATCCAGTGAATGTAAAGGAAGAGTTCTGATAGATTATATCTGCATAATCAAAAATAGGAAGCAGAAGCTGTGTTGCAATACGTTTTCGTATATGTGCCATTTTATTTGGTTTTTATCACACGCTGCATTATTTTTTTTACTTTCGATAGTGCTGCTGTTACCTTTTACTTGTTCTCTTATTTTTATTCAAGATTTTTGTGCTGTGTTTTTGTGTATTACCTGATTTCCATGCTTTCATTATGTTTTTGTTGATAAGTTCGAGCATTTGGCTCTTTATGTACAGCACTTTGGTTAGCTGCCATGCTATTTTTAAATGGTGCTTTATAAATAAATTGGTATGGTATGAACTCTGTGGGCAAAGATTTAGACATAAGTCAAGTTTACACATTAACACGAGAGTCCACACAGGACACAAAGAACTCATTAAAAATGGTAAATGACTAGTTTTGTATAGCATCTTCTCGGGTAGGCATTTAGAGCCTGTTAACTGATTGTGTGGCGAAAACAGTGAGGACTGTCCATCAAACTAGGGGGCGGGACTTTAATCCAGGTCCAGAGGGCGAACACCAATCACAAAAAAAAGGAAAGGAATTTGAGATCCCTGCATATACCCTGCTGTTAAAACCTGGATGGCTGGGAGCTTTCTACAGCTGAATGAAGATAAGACTGAGATCCTCATCTGTGCCCCAGACAAGCTGGTTCCCAAAGTCAGAGACTCTCTTGGTCAGCTTGCATCACACCAAACCCTCCGTCAGGAATCTTGGTGTGACCTTTGACCCAGCTCTCACCCTGGATTCTCATGTCAGTTCTCTTGTTCACTCTTCCTTCTTCCATCTCAGGAACATTGCTAAGCTGGGTCCCGCTCTGAACTGGAGATTGTTCTCCACACCTTCATCTCCTCACGCTTAGACTACTGCAACTGGCTTTTCACTTGTCTGAGCAGAACCTCCCTGAACCGTCTACAGGTGGTCCAGAATGCCTGTGCTAGGCTGCTGACCAAGTCCTCCAAACACACCCACGTCACCCCGCTCCTCTTCCAGCTTCACTGGCTGCCGGTTAACTTCAGGGTTCATTTCCAGATCCTGGTTCTGGTTTTTAGGGCCTTACATGGACAAGCACCAATTTTTAAAGAATTATTTACATATTTATTGAGATGATTTTTATTAAAATTTTTGTTCTTGTGAAGTGCTTCATGATTTTTAACTTGAGAGGCATTCTATAAAAATAATTTCTTCTTTTATATAAATACAGGCCATTTACCAATTTTTGAGGTTGTCAATGTGATAGAGAAATCTGATTAGTTCTAATAAGCTTACAATTTAATAAAAATGTTTAAATATTCACCTCACATGAAAAAGTCCCTCAATTCAAAAGTTATTTCCTGTTTTCTGAGTCTGTTATTATGATCTCACCAATAATTCANTATCTGGAATACATATCCAGTCTGCTTAATATATGTTAAAAAGGCCACCTTAGGTTTTTAGGGATTCTGAAACTTAATTCCTACTAGTGCCGTTGTTATTATGGATATCCTTAATTACAATTTCTACTAGTAACAGCATAGCTGTTGATGTCATCATTTGCAATTTTGACTAATAAGAACACAATTAGAACTATAATCAATGAAAGTATTGCTAAAAAGGAATTACAGAGAGGTCCGATATCTGATTAAATGTGAAAACGGCTTACCATAAACAAGCTCACTCGCTGCATGTCCTGCTTTCACTCATTTCCTCAACTTTCTGAAGCGCTGTTTGTTTTTCTTTACTTCTCGTTGACAGATTTGTCCCCATCAATATTTCAGGTCCCATCACGTTAACGTAATAATTGTCCCAGGCATTTTGCGCACGCCACCTCCCTTCCTGCTTCACAGCGAGCGGAGGTACGTGTGTGCGGCGCTGCGCCGTCAGGCTGGAGGCACGCGCGCGCGTGTTCATTTTTGCCATTTGTATCATCTTTGTATTTTACAGGGAAGCCATAATTTGCCCATAAATGCAACTTAAACGATGCTGGTGGTTTTTTGAGTTCCTCTCCTCCTCATGACGTGCTGTGCTTTTCTCGTTTGGATTGAACAGGTGGCGCGGCGCCTCGGTCCTCCACGTAACCGATCCACGGGCCACGTGCGTGCCAAACCGTAGAGAGAGATCCGTGCAGATCACGGATCAGTGATGATTCGTCGCATCCCTACTTCCTACAGGGCGCGGTCATGATGTATCCCAAACGCGCGAACACAGGGGGAGGTGAACACCGGTATGTAAATGACGGACAAAGCTTGGGCGCCACCCAGGCGGTAAGTTGTCAATTATTTGCCGCCCGACGAGAAAATTTACCGCCAATGGCGCTCAGGCGGTTCAAGTTTCCACACCTGCCTGCATATACCCTGCTGTTAAAACCTGGATGGCTGGGAACTTTCTACAGCTGAATGAAGATAAGAGTGAGATCCTCATCTGTGCTCCAGACAAGCTGGTTCCCAAAGTCAGAGACTCTCTTGGTTGGTCAGCTTGCTTCTCACACCAAACACTCTGTCAGGAATCTTGGTGTGACCTTTGACCCAGCTGTCACCCTGGATTCTCATGTCAGTTCTCTTGTTTGCTCTTCCATCTCAGGAACATTGATAAACTAAGTCCCATTCTGTCCCGCTCTGAACAGGAGATTGTTCTCCACACTTTCATCTCCTCACGCTTAGACTACTGCAACTGGCTTTTCACTTGTCTGAGCAAAACCTCCCTGAACCGTCTACAGGTGGTCCAGAATGCCTGTGCTAGGCTGCTGACCAAGTCCTCCAAACACACCCACGTCACCCCGCTCCTCTTCCAGCTTCACTGGCTGCCGGTTAACTTCAGGGTTCATTTCCAGATCCTGGTTCTGGTTTTTAGGGCCTTACATGGACAAGCACCAATTTTTAAAGAATTATTTACATATTTATTGAGATGATTTTTATTAAAATTTTTGTTCTTGTGAAGTGCTTCATGATTTTTAACTTGAGAGGCATTCTATAAAAATAATTTCTTCTTTTATATAAATACAGGCCATTTACCAATTTTTGAGGTTGTCAATGTGATAGAGAAATCTGATTAGTTCTAATAAGCTTATATTTAAAAAAAAAAAGTTTATTCACCTCACATAAAAAAGTCACTCAATTCAAAAGTTATTTCCTGTTTTCTGAGGTTGGTAACTTGCATCATGTGTTTCTGTGTTTTCCACAGATGTTCAACAGATGGTTAAAGAAGAAGTTCCTGGTATGGACCAGCAGGACCCAGAACACCTCCACATAAAGGAGGAACAGGAGGAACTCTGGCCCAGTCTGGAGGGAGAACAGCTCCATTTGAAGGAAGAGACTGATCCTGCCAGGTTGCCATTCACAGCAGTTTCTACGAAGAGTGAGGATGAGGAAGAGAAGCCTCTTTTCTCACAGCTTCAGCAACAGCAGCATCACATAAACAGTCACGTTAGAGTCCACACAGGACAGAAACCTTTTGCCTGTGAGCTCTGTGGACAAAGATTCAGTCTTAAGACATATTTAAAAAAACACATGAGAGTCCACACAGGAGAGAAACCTTTTGCCTGTGAACTCTGTGGACACAAATTTAGTCATAAGTCAGGTTTAAACAAACACATGATAATTCACACCGGAGAGAAACCTTTTGCCTGTGACCTCTGTGGACACAAATTTAGTCGAAAGGAAACTTTAAAAAGTCACATGAGAGTCCACACAGGAGAGAAACCTTTTGCCTGTGAACACTGTGGACAAAGATTTAGTCATAGGAATAGTTTAAAATATCACGTTAGAGTCCACACAGGAGAGAAACCTTTTTCCTGTGAACTCTGTGGACAAATATTTAGTCATAAGGCAAGTTTAAACAACCACATGATAATTCACACAGAACAGAAACCTTTTGCCTGTGAACTCTGTGAAAAAAGATTTCGTTCTAAGACAAATTTAAATAATCACATGAGAGTCCACACTGGACAGAAACCTTTTGCCTGTGAAATCTGTGGACAAAGATTTAGTCATAATAAATGTTTAAAGGGACACATGAGAGTCCACACAGGACAACAACCCTTTGCCTGTGAGCTCTGTGGACAAAGCTTTAGTCAAAAGATAAAATTAGACATTCATATGAGAGTCCACAAAGGACACTAAAGAGCAAGTAACCCAAAAGTAACGTTATTTTGCTAATAAACGGTATAAATCAGTGTCAAAAAATGCTGTAAACAAGTGAAGTCATTATTTTGGCATTTTAGTGCATTTTATGTAAAATTTAAATATTCAGCCTAAAACTGACAGTGTAGTGCCCTCTTTAGGTTTAAAATCTGCACTAAATTGAATTTGAATCAACCATAGCTATTGTCAAAGATGTATCCTGTGACATTGTCAGTTTAAGCTTGGCATCTATACTCTGCTGTTAAATAGTTTGTGTAGTGTGGAAATCTTTGTCTTTTTCCAGTGGTTTGTACTTTGTGAGTTGCATAAATATAACTACAGATGGTGGTTGCAGGATTGGCCCCAGCTAGAGTGACCAGATGTCTCTCTTTGTGTGGGACAGTCCAGCTTTTCCATTACTTTATACACGTCCTGCAGATTCAGACAGTGTCCCGTTATTAACAGACTCCATTTGGTGTTTAAAGCTGCATTTAGAACCTGTAACTGATTGTGTGGTGAAAGCAGTGAGGGCTGTCAATCAAACTAGGAGGCGGGACTTTAATGAACACCAATCACAGAAAAAGAAAACGACAGAGTGAGCATGGGGGTGTGATTGTTTAAGTTAGTAAATAGTTTTCATTGATGCAGTTAGGCGATCACCTTTATTACATTTGATACATTTTTCTGGTATTTGTGTTAGATTTAGTCCAGTAAACAGAATTAATGACAAGAAGAAAAATCTGTCAGGAAGTTCATTAATATTCTGAAATCTGTTCCTGTAACCGTTCCATACATCAAAGGCATAACAGAAAAAATAATAGCAACAATGAAAAAACATGAACACACCTACAAAACCATACACAACAGTTAGGAAAAGACTAGTACACCCAACAGACATAAGTGTGGAGTCATGTATGAAATCCAATAGCGGTTTTAGGCGGCTGCCCGGGGCGGCATTTTTTCATGACACAGAGGGGGCGCACAATCGCTGAGTAAAGAAAAAAAAAAGAAAGAAACCTGCGCCGCAACATGGTTTTCTATTACCTGTCATATCTGTGTCTGGATTGGAACCAGCACGTTGGCGCCCCCTGCAGCTGCAGGCGCTCCTGCTGACTGAGAGGGTTCAGGCTAGCGCTGTGTGTGAAGAAGAGAATAGGGAGGGGCGCGGGGGATTTCACCTCTGGGTCTCTCCCAAATGAAACGGACGGACGGGGGGGGGATCGTCTGAATCAACTGTATAAGGTGGCTAAAGTCAATCACACCTTGATGTTCTTCCATATAATGCACATTTAATTCATAATATAAATACAGGCTTATAATTCCTTCACGTTTTTCTGAATTGTGTGAAATGGCCAAAAAAAAAGAGGAAAAACAAAAGGATTTTGTGGTCACCCACCAAGGTCAATTGGTTTAGTCTTGACTCCTGGTTGGTGATTGGAAACCTGTTTATTGAGTCGAGTGCCAAACGAGATGGACAGAAAAAGGCCTGAACCATCAGGTGCCCAATTCAGGAAAAGAAGAAGAGGAGAAACGGGCTAAAGATAAAGGTAGGTAGTATGTTCTCATGCTAGGATGCACGTTTTCGATTTGTTTAAAACCGGTTAACTGGGGATTTTAACGGTTAAATTCGGTTAACTAATTGCTAACGGAGCTAATAGGGCTGAAAGTTTGAAACGAATGGTTGGAATAAATTTCTTGAATCCTTTTTTAATGATTCAAGCGCGCCGCGAGGACTCGTTAAATGCGCACTGCAGCCTGCCTCCTGAACAACAACAAAAACACGTTGGTCATGATTCATGTTCACATAGCCTAATAATGAATAAACTCTACAACCAGAAAAAAAGTCCCCAGTCCTCACTAACTATCCCGTTATTAGCATTTCCAGCACTACTGAACATGTTAATGAAATACATTACTGATCTACTGGTCATAGTGTAACTGTGGATATATTTAGATGTGTTATTTTGACTAGGATGATGAGTGATATTAATACCACCTAAAATGTTACTGAACTATAGGTGAATGTTCTATAAAATATTAATTAACTATAAATATCAAATGGGAAAGAGGGACGTAGACAACACCCGTTGATTTAATACATATTATTTAGGCTTTTATAAGAAGAGTCTGACATCACAGCTTCATCATTTAGTTTTTTATTGCACATCTTTAGCAGCAGACCACAGTCTTGATTGGGCAGATTTGTCAGAAGTGTGGCTCCTTCATTGCATTTGTTACACTGATTATTTTTCACATGCTTTGTTCAGTAATAAAAGGTGGCCTTTCTGGTAGTCTACAGTTTTTTTATGTCAGTTTAAATTGCAATTTCGGGGGCAATTCTAAAATATTTCGGATCATCATCTGCCACTGGTCAGGATGAGCCACCCACCTCCCCTGCTGGACAAGACCTGCCATCTATCGGCCACATCAGTCACAGCCTTGACCCTTGAGGAAGAGTTACTGTGTGCGTGTGTGTGTGTGTGTGTGACGGGGGGGTGGGGGGACGCTCAAGGGATGTCTCGCCCGGGGAGTAATTCCATGTAGAACTGCCACTGATGAAATCCCATGCAAACTATGCAATAAAACATACATAGAAGAGACCGGACGCCAACTCAACACACAAACAATAGAACATAGAAAGGAGTGTGAGAAGGAGATGAGAAGAAGACACACAAGAGCAGCAAAACAGGAAGCAGAAAGTACAATAAAAAATCAGCTGTAACAGACCACTGCACAAGAGAAAATCGTAAAGTGGACTGGGATGGAACAAGGATCATAAACACCAAACAACAAAACTACAAAAGATGGATCAAGGAAGCGATAGAAATAAGGAGACGTGGACACAACCATGAACGGAGACGATGGGGTTTACATGTTGGATCACGCATGGGACTGTGTCATCAGCGAGGAGGGCGCGGGCAGCAGGGGGCGACACCGTCCTCTGCTGCCCGCTGATAAACAGAGAAGGAAGTGAAGTCGCCGAAAGCGACTTAACTCTGAGGATGACCACAGCTGGTGGTCGAAACGTCAGCAAAGAAATGTAAAACTATCTTTTTTCTGTGTTAGAAAAAGAATCTAGTGATGCATCAAAGGACACACAGAATGAACTCACAACAGATACTGATGCATGCTTTTATCACCAGTAGAATAGACAAGTGTAAAGCCCTGCTGTCTGGTGTTCTGCTGTCTGGTCTTCTGCTGTCTGGTCTTCTGCTGTCTGGTCTTCTGCTGTCTGGTCTACTGCTGTCTGGTCTACTGCTGTCTGGTCTTCCCTGCTGCCTGGTCTTCTGCTGTCTGGTCTTCTGCTGCCTGGTCTTCTGCTGTCTGGTCTTCCCTGCTGCCTGGTCTTCTGCTGTCTGGTCTACTGCTGTCTGGTCTTCCCTGCTGCCTGGTCTTCTGCTGTCTGGTGTTCTGCTGTCTGGTCTTCTGCTGTCTGGTGTTCTGCTGTCTGGTCTTCTGCTGTCTGGTCTTCTGCTGTCTGGTCTTCTGCTGTCTGGTGTTCTGCTGTCTGGTCTTCTGCTGTCTGGTCTTCTGCTGCCTGGTCTTCTGCTGTCTGGTCTTCTGCTGTCTGGTCTTCTGCTGTCTGTTCTTCTGCTGCCTGGTCTTCTGCTGTCTGGTGTTCTGCTGTCTGGTCTTCCCAAAAGGAGCATTTCAGATTTACAACTTTTACAGAATTCAGCCGCACGTGTCCTGACGAAGTCCAGGAGGCGGGAGCACATTACACCAGTCTTTGAATCATTGCATTGGCTTCCTGTTTGTGTCGGGGTCAATTGGAAGGTTCTTTTAATGGTTTTTAAATGTCTTAATGGTCTTGGGCCTTCTTATCTCTCAGAACTGCTTTTACCATACAAACCCTCGCGGCCTCTGTGCTCCTCTGGCAGTCGTCTCCTGTTTATCCCTAAGGTCAGGACACTCACGGAGAGACGTCTTTTCAGTATTATGACCCTGCCTCTGGAACAGGCTGCTGGAGAACCTCAGGGCCGTGTAGAACGTTCATGTTTTTAAGAGCAGGCTCAAGACTCACCTTTTTAGCTTTTAACTGATTATTATTTATTATAATTTGATTACTTGCTTTGCATATTTTAATTGATTACATTCTATCACTGTTTTATTCTACATCTGTATTATTTTAATATTTATTATTTAGTTTTATTATTAGTTTAGCTCCTGTTATTGGGGGTGGGGTGTTATTGTAGGGTCATTTTAATCTGTAAAGCACCTTGAGTTGCATTCTTTGTAGGAAAAGCGCTTTATAAGTTTGATTGATTTGCAGATGAACGTTTTATTTAAGACTCTGACCTGTGAACCATTCAGACATAAAAAGTCTCCATGACTCAAGGGATGAGCCAGAGTTGAGTCGACGCATAACTGACACCTTAAAAAACAGATTTAAGGTGGATCTTTAGTCTCTTTGTTACCTACAGCTCTGCTTTCATGTGAAAATCACCAAGAATCCATCCTCAAACCAAAGACGCACAGTCCCTGGCTCTCACAAACTGGGGCCGGTTTGTGAGATAATTCAGGATCCACTCTGCCAGGTGAAGGTCCAGCCCCGCCCTCCCTAGCTTGGCTTTCAGAAGCATCGGCTGGATGGTGTTAAAAGCACTGGAGAAATCAAAAAACATGATTCTCACAGTGCTGCCGGGCTTCTCCAGGTGAGCCAGAGCGCGATGTAGGAGAAAGGTGACTGCATCTTCCACTCCAATACCTGGCCGGTAGGCAAACTGCAGCGGATCCATTGAAGGTCTCACCGTGGACCGGAGGTGTCCCAGGATCAGTCTCTCCAGTGTCTTCATCAGGTGGGACGTGAGAGCCACCGGCCTGTCAAGGTCAGGGTCAGCTTTATTTCTATAGCACACTTACTGTTGCTCACGCAACCCATGCTGTACATAGCAAAACCACATAACACACACCCAAGAAAATGAACATGTTAAAAAAATAAAAAGTAGACAATAAAAATAATAAAACCATGAATAAAATGAGAGGTTCAATAAAACAATAACTACACGCTCCAATAATAAAAACAGTAAAACCAGATAAAAAGTAAAAGAATAGCTAGACAGATCAGCCAACATTAAAAGCCAGGTCAAAGAAATAAGTCTTAAGCAACGACTTAAACTGCTCCAAACTCTGAGAGGTCCTAAGCTGTAAGGGAAGACTGTTCCAGAGCCGAGGGCCAGCCACTGAAAAAGCTCTATCTCCTCGGGTCCTCAGACGAGCCTTTGGGATAACTAACAGGGACTGGGAACTGGACCTCAGATTCCTGCCAGGAGTGTAGGTTGTCAGCAGATCGTCTATGTAGGGTGGGGCTAGGCCATGGAGGGATTTAAAAACAAAAAGCAGTAATTTAAACTGGATCCTGTAATATACAGGAAGCCAGTGAAGGGAAGCGAGCACCGGAGTGATATGATCATGCTTCCTAGTACCTGTTAAAAGTCGGGCTGCTGCATTTTGAACCAGCTGTAAGCGATTTAAAGAGGAGTGTGCCAGGCCATAATAGAGCGAATTACAGTAGTCCAACCGACAGGAGACAAACAGATGGATAACATGTTCAAAGACTGTAACAGGTAAATATTGTTTGACCCTTGCCAGCTGCCTTAAATGATAAAAACCGGACTGGACTACTGCACTTATCTGCCTATCAAGTTTAAAAGAACCATCCAAAAAAAAGCCAAGGTTTTTCACATGGGGCTTTACAAAGGCTATATAGGACCCAGTGGACTCACAACCCCAGTTAAAAGGTCTTGACTGCCATAGACTAAAATCTCAGTTTTTTGATCATTTAGTTTCATAAAATTGTTTGACATCCACTGCTTCACATCTGTTAAGCAGTCCATTAAAGATGAAACTGAATTGGGGATGAGTGGAAGATAGATCTGAAGGTCATCTGCAAAGCAATGGAAAGTGATGTTGTGTTTGGCAAAAATAGAGCCTAAAGGCAAAATGTAGTGAAAAAAGTGTGGGCCCCAAAATGGAAACTTGTGGAACACCACTGGTCACAGATGCTGTTTGCGATGTGAACGCGGACCTATCCTGTAAATAGGACATGAACCATTTAAGAACAGTGCCTCTTTTACCGACACGACTCCAGACGAGACAGTAGAATGTTATGATCGACAGTATCAAAAGCAGCAGATAAATCCAATAACAGTAGAGCAGCCGAATTGCCAGAATCACTGATTATCAACAAATCATTAAAAACCCGTAAAAGAGCACTTTCAGTGCTATGACGTGCCTTAAAGCCTGACTGAAATTTATCTGAGATGGAATATAAGGACAAATAATCCTGTAGCTGAGAAAGAACAACCTTTTCCAAGATCTTTGACAAAAAACTGAGCTTAGAAATTGGCCTGTAATTAGAAAGGCAAGTCGGATCTATACTTGGCTTTAGTGGAGTCACCACAGCTTGTTTAAAACACCGTGGGACACAACCTGAGAGGAGGGAACAGGTGATTAGCTGATGGACAGCAGAAGCAATACTGTTAAGAGCCTGCTTAAACATCAGAGGTGGAATGCAATCCAGAGGACAGAAAGAAGGCCTTAAACAATAGATAATGGCTGATAGTTCCTCCAGAGAGACTGGTTGAAACTGGCACCAGGATGTTAGACAAAAGGGAAAAGAACTAGGATCTAAAATAGAAGATATAGCAATAGAAGATCTGATCTGTGTAGTTTTATCCAAGAAAAAGGTCGAAAAGCTGTCACATAGGTTCTGAGAGGGTATAATGCTACTGCCATTGCTAGGGCCTGTAGCTGCTGAGGTCTCTAGCTTGTGGTGTCTTTGGCACTGGTACCACACAGGAGGTCTTCCAGAGCTGTGGTACCACCCTCAGCTTGAGACTCAGCTTGAAGACATGCTCCATAACTCCACACAGTTCATCAGCGCAGGACTTAAGGAGCCTGGAGCT
>SSNS01001335.1:5660-18342 GCA_006937985.1 Aphyosemion australe | reverse complement strand
AAGCTACGGTTGTAGTCATGATCCATAGCACTGGCACTGATAGTGGATTTGGAGCCTTCTTTCATCTCTTTCAGTGTGCTTTTTGTTGGGAGTTTTGGTTTAGAACCAGACTCTTTTTCCTTCCTCTTATAACCGTGACCAGTCCAGGACATGGCAGCGTTAAAGTAATATCTTGACTGTTGCAGGCTAGCTAGAATCTCGTTTTGCTAACTAGCCACCACTCCTCGAGGTACAGTGAAAAAGCTATCCGGGTATTTTCAAGCACTGAAGGATATTGGCTATGGGCGAAAGGACAAACTAGGAAGCCAAAAACTCACTTATAGTTTAGGAATTGCAGTTGGAGGAGGGATATAGCTGCTCCTAACCGCTTAGCCACGAAATGAAACGTCCATCACTGTCGCCATCTTGGCTCCCCAGTCGGGATTGCGTGCTCATGAGTTCGGATTTTAAGACAAGTGACGTCACAGCGCCGCGTCGAAGACCGTCCAAATTCCAAGAATGCTCAGAATGCGGTCTTGAAATGCGTTCTTCTTTTCCCCGATTTTGAGAACGGGTGCGGTGTAGTCTCCGTGGTCTCCTCACCTCCATAAATCCCATGATGCACTGCGGGATTGATTCCTGTAGAAACGGGACACACAGCAGTAGAGCAGCAGTACGACTAGTTTATTCAAATGTGACTGTACAAAAAGTAAAAGCCTGAAGTGGTTGTGTTTTTAGGCGTTTCCCATTCTCATTAGGCCTGTAATGTGTTTTTGTATTCTTGTTCGTCATTACAGTTCATAAAATTGGTAAATCATAAATCAAAAAATAAATTATACAATTAACCGTGAATAATCCAGCATCGTGGATCCATATTTTGTAATAGATTTTCTTTAAGCAGTTGCTAGGTGACAGGAGTAGGGGCGGGACTTTTATTTAAGGCTAGAACGTCCACATTCACAGCTGTTAACATCCGGTCTAAGTGGTCACGGAAGAACACGTTCTCCTGAGACAAATGAGGAGGGGTACTCATAAGCATGCAATCCCTGGATTTGGACACAGCCACTTATTGCGGGGCGGGCATGAAAACGAAACTGCAATTCCCCTTTCTTTATCCTTTCCATTAAGTCACAGAATGAGCAGAGTTGATGAAGAAAATTAAAAAGCCGTTTGAAGAATTGCTTATTCATTTCATTTGTGAGTCACACTTGGCAGTTGTTTAGTGAAATGGAAAAAGCATTTCTGTTAATGCATTTTCATTTTCAAATTTGACATTTCAAATTGAATTTTGTCACACTTTTGCTGGCGTGTAATTTGAAAATGAAATCTTAAATTCCATTTTCTTTATCTATTTCATTAAGTCACAGAATGAGCAGTGATGAAGAAGAAAATTAAAAAGCCATTTGGAGAACTGAAGACGTACCAGCTCCGGTGGCCTAGTGGTAGAGTGTCCGCCCCGGGAGATCAGGGTTCGATTCCTGGTCGGGTCATACCAAAGACCTTGAAAAAATGGGACCCAATGCCTCCTCGCTTGACACTCAGCACTAAGGGGTTGGATTGGGGGGTTAAACCACCAAATTATGGTGTAAGATCGCCGTCAAAAAGGTATGTGTAGGATTCTAAAATTTGTATTCATATATTAGTCTTTCAATAAGTGTTGTACACAAAATTCTCCTGTCATATTTGTGAGTCTGAAAATTGTGAAGGTTTGGATTTTTTTTATGTGAGTATGAATCTAAAAGTTGTGAGTTAAAACTTTGTGAATACAACTCAAATTTCTGTGACTTTGAATTTTTTCTGGCTGTGAACACGAATTCAATTTGTGGATACGAATCCAGTCTGTGGGTTTGAGTTGAAACGTACTGAAATGACGTCACAAGGATGAGCAATCGAACCCCGATTTCATCAAACACCATGTTCATGTAACCCTGAATAGCTCCAAACAGCTCAGTGCTACTAGTCAGGATGAGCTGGACGCTAAAGCGATCCTTTTCTAATTTCTACAGTGATTTTTTTGGTGATTATTGGCTAATAATGTGTGTTGATTACTACACTGATTAAGTGAAATGCTTTCATACAATACAGTATTGTATGAAAGCATTTCACTTTTGGAGCTGCACGAACATTTATCAGTTTTTTATTCTAGAGGGCAGCCAGACTGCAAACACCTTCAAAACTTAGTCCCACACCCAGGGCCGTTTCTAGGCGTTTTGGGGGCCAATTCAAAGCAACCCCACCCCCACCCCGCTCGCACATTACCCCGCGGGGTAATTTTTGTGAGCAGTGTATTTTATTTTTCAAGTTTTATCAAACAATAAACATTTAGAAGAAAGAAAAAAAAGAAAAGAAAGGAAAAAAAACAGGGGGAGGGGTAAGGCTGCCAGACCACAGTATAAATGAAAGGTAAATACAGAGAATACAAATGATTACTACATCCACAGATGATAAACGAACAAAATTACATCAATGGGTAAGTATGTTCAGCAGTCAATAGTCCAGATCACCACATCAGTCAGGTAATATCATAGTGGTTTAGGAAGGGTCTCCACACCCTCTCAAACTTGCTGCGGGAGCCAGAATTGTACAGATGCAGCCGTGCTAGATAAATTACATGTAGCATCTCCGTGAGCCAATGTCCAAAGCAAGGTGGGGTTGTAGATTTCCACTTCAGAAGAATGAGTTTTTTAGCCACAACCATCCCCAACTGTAGAGCAACCCGCATGTGCTGTGGCAGTTGAGGAGCCCGTGGAAAACATCCAAGAACTGCCAGGGTATCAGTGGGCTGAATCTCTCTACCATTTATATCTGAGAAACATTTAAAAATCGCAGACCAGAATCCAGAGAGTGAAGGACAAAACCAAAAAAAATGTGCTAACGAACCATCTGCTGTACAACACCTATCGCACTTAGCAGACAGATGGGAAGATTCTATTTAATTTTCTTTTGGAATAATGGAGCCTATGTAAAACTTTAAACTGGATCAACCTGAGGCGACAGTTAATCGAGCAACAATGAATCTGAGATAATGCTTCTTCCCAAAGTGCCTCAGACACCTCACAGTTTAGGTCTGTAGCCCAAGCCTCTCTAAGAGAATTGGAGGAGACCGTGGCAGCAAAACAGTTAACAAACATTGACACAATCCTCCCGGAGTCTGGAGAGAGCAAAAGATTGTCAAAAAGGGTGTGTGTGATGGAGAGGGGGTTAAGGTTCGAGAACCATTCCCCAACACAATGTCTGACTTGAAGATAACGAAAAAAATGTGCGTTAGGGAGGTTATATTTGGAACTGAGCAGTGTAAATGAGGCAAATTGACCATCGATAAACAGATCAGAGAAAGATCTGATGCCCCTCTCCCCCCAGACTGTAAATACTGCATCTTGTTGACCAGGCGTGAATATATGGTTTTGGCGAATAGGGGCCTGTATTGAGACAGTGGGAGCCTGAAAAGCTTTTTTTATCTGATTTAGAATCCGTAGAGTTTTTAAAAATAATATTGTGTTGTAACCTGAATATCGTAGCAGAATATGAAAACAGAAGAGCCGGAAGTGAGGATTTTTTCACAGCTGCTGCTTCCAACTGCAACCACAGGGGGCCCTCACCCATCTCAGCAGACTCACACTTCCAATAAGTAAGGGCCCTAGCATTGGTTGCCCAATAATAGTCCCTGAAAACAGGCAGCCCCAAGCCACCATCTTTAGTGGATTTTTGTAGGTGAGCTTTTGCTATCCGGTGAGGTTTGTAGCTCCATATAAATGACAGAATTGTCGAGTCAATTTTCTTGAAGAAGGATGTATCCAAGTTAGGGATGCAACGGTCCACACCATGGTTTTTGGGTCACGGTTTCGGTCCGGTTTCGATCCACTTTGAATTGTAGAAAAGCTTTAAAAAAATCTGAATTTTCCAAACTTTATTTTATTCACGCAATAATATAACTTTTCAGATGTATTACTTGTAGTCCAGTGTATAATAATATGTTGAGAGACCAACAGAAATGTCACTTTTAAAACACCTTTTCAATGTGGTGTCAGTGAGAGGCTAGGGCGACCGAAGCAGGACCGGGAGGGACGCGTAATTTGGAATTGTAGGATGTCCAAGGAAGGTCCCGACTCGGGAGTGTGTTGTGTGAGGGGTTGTGGCGTCAAATATAGTGAGCCTCTGAGTTCACCGTTTTCTCTCCTCGTCTTTATATTCAACTGCAAACCAGAAACGTTCCCACACGGAAGGTTTGTTTGAAGACGGTGCATCGCATGTCGCCGTGGCTAAGTTTCTCTCTGTAGCACTTGTTTTGCTCAAACTTTCAGCTCAGTGGGGCGGGTCAAACCTGAGACTGGATATTTACTAGCGGGTAGGGTGGGAGGGGGTCTGCTGTGAGCAGCTTCAGACGAGACTAGAGCGGGCACACGGAATGAAATTCATCTGCCTGGACAGACAAATGCACCCTGGTGCCGTGTAAAGCATGAAATAAAAGGACCAAAGCGAAAATAATGGCAAAACCGAAGTCCCGCGGTACACGAGGGAAGATTGTCCCATGCAGGGAGGACCGACCGGTCCGGGATTTTACCGCGTACCGTTGCATCCCTAATCCAAGTATATTGGTAAATTTTGAAATACCAGCACCAGTGGCCTAGTGGTATGATTGTCCAATCCAATCCAATTATTTATAGAGCACACTTATACACAGCCAAGGCCGACCAAAGTGCTGTACAGTAAAAATAACAAGCATACAAAAACCAATATACAACACAGGAAATGATAAGAGTAATCAGATGACCACTACCAAATCAACAATAAAAAGTAAAAACATAATAAAAGGTAAACTAGGCCGAATTAAAAGCCAGCGAATAAAAACAAGCCTTCAAGCGTGACTGAAAATCAGGGAGAGAGGGGGCCATTCTCACTGCCAAAGGGAGTTGGTTCCAGAGACAAGGTGCACAGATTGAGAACGCACGTGCTCCTCGAGTCCTCACTCAAACACTTGGGACCTGTATCAGGCGGTGGTCTGCCGACCAAAGGGTTCGACCAGGTATGTAGGGCTGAACTAGCTGAGTCAAGTACACTGGCGCATAAAGATAAAGTGATTTAAAAGCAAGAAGTAAAATTTTGAACTGGATGCGGTAGCGCACCGGAAGCCAGTGCAACTGGGCCAGTGCAACTGGGCCAGAACAGGAGTAATGTGCTCCCTCCTTCTGGTGTCCGTCAAAAGGCGGGCCGCCGCATTCTGCACCAGCTGTAGGCGCGCAACCGAGGAAGATGTGGATCCATAAAAAAGGGAATTCGCATAATCCAAGCGCGAAATTACCAATGCATGGATCAAAGTGTGCAAGTTGCGTCTAGTCAGGATGGACTTCATCTTCGATAGCCGGCGAAGCTGAAAAAAGCATGATCTAACCACCTGACTAATGTGAGAGTCCATCCGCAGCTCTGGGTCCAACACTACTCCCAGGTTAGTGATGGTTGGCTTCACTAAACTGGAGAAGCAGGGTGGCAGGACAGGGCTAACTGCAGTGGGAGAGGGAGGAACAAATAAAAGAGCCTCCAACTTAGACTCGTTCAAGTGTAAAAAGTTGTTACAAAGCCAGCCCTTCACTTCATTCAGGCAATCCACAGCCGGTTGCACTGAGTCTAGTGATTTTAAAGAAACATAAAATTGGCAGTCATCAGCATACAAATGATACATCACACCATGTCGCCTAAAAAGAGCTGCCAAAGGAAGAATATAAAGATTAAAAAGCAAAGGTCCTAAAATCGAGCCTTGGGGAACACCGCAGGGCAAAGAGGAGACTTCAGAGGCAAAATCCCCCAGCCTCACACAAAAACTTCTGTTACTAATATAGGATCTAAACCAGTTGAGGGCAATTCCCTGGATATCCACTACCT
Organism: Aphyosemion australe; assembly: GCA_006937985.1. Classification (NCBI taxonomy): domain Eukaryota; kingdom Metazoa; phylum Chordata; class Actinopteri; order Cyprinodontiformes; family Nothobranchiidae; genus Aphyosemion; species Aphyosemion australe. The sequence goes on along the minus strand of SSNS01001335.1, from coordinate 12,486 downwards.
GGTTCAGTCGAGACAGAAGAATGACATGGTCTACCGTGTCAAACGCAGCTGTGAGATCCAGCAACACCAGTAAAACATGGGAGTCGGAATCTATGGACCGCAGAACGTCATTAAAAACTCTAAGAAGGGCAGTCTCAGTGCTATGACCTGGACGGAACCCTGATTGCAAAGGGTCTAAAATGTGAAAAGTCTGCAAGTGGTCAGATAGCTGTGAAAAAACAACTTTCTCAAGAAGTTTAGACAAGAATGGAAGCTTTGAGATAGGATGGAACTTTCCCAGGATGGTAGAGTCCAAACCAACTTTCTTCAGAACTGGTTGGACCACTGCCTGTTTGAAAGCCTGGGGAACAACTCCAGAGGATAAACTCCCATTCACAATATCTAAAACAGGTTGGCCAACCACAGAAAAAACCTCTTTAAGAAGACGTGGGGGCATCACATCAGTCGGAGAACCAAAGGGCTTCAACTCGCCACCAGATCAGTGAGCAAAGAAAGAGAAATAGGCTCGAAGTGATCCAATGAAAACCGGGGAGAGTCACATCCAGGAGAAGCATCCAGCGAGGGTGAGATCAAGATTCTGATGTTGACGATCTTAGAAACAAAAAAACTAAGAAACCTAGAACAAAGATCATCTGAAGCATCAGAAAGAGAAGGCTCAGAGGAAAGAAATGAATTTAACACAGAAAACAATACTCGTTGATTACCAGAATGATTACTGATAATGTCAGAAAAATAATTCTTCCGAGCCGTCTTTACCACTCGCTGGAAGCGTCTCCAGGACTCCTTCAATAAAATTAGACAGGCTGGATCCCTGTCCTTCCTCCATCTTTGTTCATGTCTCCTACATATTTGTCTAGCAGAACGTGTATCAGAGTTAAGCCAGGGATCAGTTCTGCTCACACAGCGGCGAGCGCCGCAGCCTCAAAGGTGCCACCTGCTCCAAAACAGAGAGGCAGGGAGACTGGAAGGAGTGTCCGCCCCGGGACTGGGAGATCGGGGTTCGAATCCCGGTCGGGTCATACCAAAGACTTTGAAAAAATGGGACCCAATGCCTCCTCGCTTGACACTCAGCATTAAGGGGTTGGATTGGGTGGTTAAACCACCAAATAGTTCCCAAGCGCGGCCACAACTGTAGCTCACCGCTGCAGCTCACCGCTCCCCACCATGGGGATGGGTCAAATGCGGAGATGTAATTTCACCATTGTGTGATGAATACTTGGGACTTTAACTTTAATCTAGGTAGGCTGATCATTTTGATAGCATTCACCTTTCCGATCATAGACAGAGGCAGCAGTTTCCAGCATTCAATATCTGCCTTACGTTTTTCTAATGCTTCTGTGAAGTTCAGTTTGAACAATTGTTTTGGATTTTTAGACAGTTTAAGTCCCAGATAAGTAAAGCTGTCACCCACCAGTCTAAAGGGCAATTTAACCAGAGAGTCATCTATGGCAGGGTTTCCCAACCCTGGTCCTCAGGGCCCACTGTCCTGCATGTTTTACATGTCTCTGCTTCAGCACACCTGATCTGCATTGCCTCCTCAGGAGGACTTCACATGCTGCAGATGCCTGTTAATCACTCATTCATTTGAGTCAGGTGTGTGGCAGCAGGGAAACACTGCTGTTTGAAAGGGCAACATGGAAAACATGCAGGACAGTGGGCCCTGAGGACTAGGGTTGGGGAACACTGATCTATGGAGCAACCAGCCAAGGGGATAAATTCACTTTTTCCCAGTTTATATTATAGTCAGAGATCTTCCCGAAAGAATCTATATACTGCAGGAGAACAGGAACAGAAGTGATTGGGTCTGCTAAACAGACCAGAAGGTCATCTGCATAAAGGGCTACTCGAGTCTCAATATTGCCAAGCTTAATGCCTGTGATATGAGGATGCTCCCTGATACCAATAGCCAGGGGCTCTAAGGCAATATCAAACAGTAAGGGGGATAAGGGGTCCCCCTGGCGGACACCCCGCTGTAAGTTGAACGGAGCCGACCTGTCTCCATTGGTAAGAATACAAGACTTGGGATCTGAGTACAGTATCTTGACCCATTTTATGAAATTGTTACCAAAACCGAATTTTTTCAATGTTGCTAATAGATATGGCCATTCTATTGTATCAAAGGCTTTATGAGCATCAAGGGCTAATATGGCAGTTCTGTCACCTTTATCGTATTTTGCATAAAGAATATGGAGAATTTTACGGACGTTGCAGAAGGTTCCCTTTATTTTTTTAAGCAGTGTATATACGTAGATTTCTGAATATTTTAAGGTTTTTAGCCTGTTCGGTTATTAGTCCTTTCTTTTAAACCTGGTTTTAATATTGAGCCTATTGTTTTTTTTTTTATTTTATTCCTACATTTGTGTATTTTATAGTTTAATTGCCTGTTTAGTTTTCTTTTTAACTGTACTTTCAAATGTTATAATTTAGTTGGTTGTTTTTATTGTGCAGCGCTTTGGTCAGCTGCATGGCTGTGTTGAAAGTGCTTACAAATAAAATGGTATGGTATGGTAGAGGCGAGATTGGGCGCTGGAGTGTGTAACTGCATAAAAGGGACGTTTTTTTTTTTTTTGAAAATAGTGGAATGAATAATTTTTTACTTATTTTCAAAGAGCTTTTATTTTGAAATTCCACATCAGATTTGGATGAGGATTTTTTTTACATGAACTAGAGGTGGTCTAGTTCACACCAGAAGCTGGCAAAACAGGGAATTTTATTTTACACTATTTTTCAAATAAGAGGAATGAATCATTTATAACAGCTTTTATTTTGAAATCCCACATCAGATTTGGATCAAACATTTTGTACATGAACTAGAGGTGGTCTAGTAGTCATCTGTCTACATCAGATCGTGGGATAACAGGGGGATTATTTTTAAACAATTTTTCAAAATAGAGGAATGGATCATTTATAACAGTTTTCAAAGAGCTTTTATTTTGAAATCCCACATCAGATCTGGATCAAACTTTTTTTGCATGAACTAGAGGTGGTCTAGTAGTCGTCTGTCAACACCAGAAGCTGGCACAATAGGGGGATTATTTTTAAAGAATTTTTCAAAATAGAGGAATGAATAATTTATAACAGTTTTCAAAGAGGTTTTGTTTTGAAATCCCACATCAGATTTGTATAAAAAATGTTTTTACATGAACTACAGGTGGTCTAGTACTCATCTGTCCACACCACATGCTGGTATAACAGGGAATCCTTTTCAAACATTTTTCAAATATAGACGAATTAATCACTTTTAAAAATTTTCAAATGGCTTTTATTTTGAAATTCCACATCAGATCTGGATTAACCTTTTTTTAAATGAACTAGGAGTGGTGTACCACTTTTTTTTTATCAAACATACATGATCTACTTTTAATTTTTCCAAATTTCCTTGTGATTTCCATGTTTTTGGATCCTTAATGTATAAATTTAAAAAATAGCTGTTAATTAAAGTTTTACAGAAATTTCCAGCAGTGGTATGCTTGTATCTTCTTTAGGCATTTAAATCATTTTTAATATTCTTTCATTTGGAAATACCAGTTAAAATGGCTAAAAAGTATCAGTTGATTACTTTTTTAGTACATTTTAATGCTCTTTTTAAAGGAGCAGGAGGCAGGATTTGTCCAAAAACAAGAAATAAATAGGATACATGTTAATTCTTGTGAAGCTAATGGGTGATGAAGCATTTTAAACTACAAAGAATGATGAAATCCATTTATCATTCCATTTTGTTAACTAGGCTGTGTGCTGCAAAATGCGCTGCAGTTCGGACACGAATTTCCCGCGCTGTTTTACGGATGTGACACTTCAAGCGCGTTCTCAACAAGCTTCAAAACCGGAAGAAGAAGAAGAGGAAAAAGCTGGCTAGGTGGCGGTAATGAGTTGTTTGCTAGCCGCGTTAAAACCTCAGAAGAAGAGGACGAACTCTGAAAATGGATTCTATAACCAGCAAAAGACCAAGCGCAACTCAAAGCCCACTAAAGAGTGGCACAAAGAAGAAGGTTTTATCAGCAGCATCTCGAGAGTCAAAAAGAAAGTATGAGAAAAGCCGGACAGGGACCCGAATATGTATTGGATACGCTATTGAAGAATGGAGACTGCTTCAACTTGATCTGGGACTGAAAAAGGATGCGGACATGGCTCATTTTCTAGTGACCAGGTAAGGAGTAATCGGTAAACATATCAGAGCGGGGTCTCCGCAATTTAAACTAAGAAAATAAAATCTATGGATTTAGATAATACAAGTTTAGGTAATCTAACAAATCTTTGTGCAGATGAACAAAAAACAAGAAGCTAACGGTGCTTATAGCTTCCTGATCCATTTGAAATAGCTAAATGCAACTAAGGAGTAATCGGATCACTTCTGCGTTTTGTGGATGAGACACCACTTGTCTTTTGAGATAAATGGATGCTCCGTTTATTCTTACGAGAAACGTAAACAGAGCTTGATTTGATGATACGATCTCACCGATGAGTCGGAGATAGCTATAGTGCGGTAGCCGGAGAGAGCTAGCGTGCGGTAGCATTTCAGCTGTGATCATGCTTCAGTTTCTGTGTACCACTGAAGAGAACGGACATTTTCCAAACCGAAGAAGAATCATTAGAAATATGTCATATTTGACCTACAGTCCAACCTCTAAGCAGGACTGTTACTTACTTCGTCGCTAGACATGGTGCCTTGTTTTGATAATTCGAGCCGCGCTCTGGCCGTACATCCAGGGTCCGAAATTAACGGTCGCCACTCGCCAAATGCGAGTAAATTGCTCCACTTGGCGAGTAAAATTTGGAGCGCCACTCGCCACATGGCGAGTAAATGTTTACACCAAATTAGTTATGTTTATCAGTCGTCTTCGATGGATTTCTGTGACGCTCCTCTCCCACCTGCATGCGACGTACACAGGCGAACGCGAAATGTGAGCTCCGCACCCCACGTCATTTCCACCTATCCCATTCACTGTTTATCAAGGTAGCGGTTAGCTTCGTGTTAAAACTAGCGGCGAAATGTGGAGGATTTTACCTAGAGTCAGCCAGCCTTCAGAAACGAAAACACGTCGAACTGGAAAAAAAACCACCAGGACCAGTGGCAACCAGAAGATTTAATGAAATGTGGCGAACTGTGGCTACATTATGAACCAGAATATGCACAAATGAGCTGCACCGTTTGCCGCCAGCATGCTAGGGAGAAGAACCGTAACAATTAATTTGTCATAGGACTGACTGGAGGTCCAATATAAGCCCTGACATACTTTCAGATATGTTGCATTTTGTGTAGGGGTGGGTGCATTTCATCGATGTGGCGATGCATCGCAAAACTTCACGTGAGGATTCAGAATCGATTAATGAACGTCGATGCTTAAAAAAATAAATAACGTGAAAGCTTTGCTGCAAAGCCGGTACTAAAAAAAATACACGTAACCGGAGCCATAACAAATGTAAGTTATTTGTTTTTGTGTAAGGAAGATGCTTTTTACTGGCACACAATGTGGTAATCTGGGTGCTGTGGAGGAAAATAGAGGAACCAGCAGAAACGGTCCAAAGTTTGGGATCAAACGCGCAGCTACGTGCAGACTGGCTAATGCTAACTAAGCTAGCGGATAGCAGACTCACGCCGTGGGTTCCAAAAAAACACGATGATCTTGGAACTAAGAATGACTAAACTCTACAAGCGGAAGAAAAGTCCCACCATCCTGTTTATTCTTAGCTGTCTGCAGCGCTATGGAGCAGAGCCACAACAGCTACCGGGACTCACGTTGTTGTTGTTGCTACGAGATTGCGCAACACACCGCTCCTGGACTATGGCAAGCCGTTGTAGTATGTAATTCACAAACACTTCTATCTGTGAACGTAATTTAAACTGGATTATTGCCACCCGTACATTATAGACATGCCACCATTACATTGTTACCAGTAGAAATGAAATGTTATTCAATATCTCAAAAGCTGTAAGACAGTTGAGGTGATAGCATGTTGTTTTGCATGTTATTGAACTGTTTTCTAATAATGTTCTTTTGTTAAATAAAGTAAAGGAAGGAGAGAAAAAATGTTTCCCTAGCAGGTTTTAAATGTTTAAAGCTTTCCCTGATCGAAGTTAAGTTGGTCAAAGTGCAAATATTTACACAAGTCATACAGTCATAAAATAAGATTTTGTCTTTGAAAAATAGTTAAATGTAAAACAAATGTATTTACTTACTGAGAGTAGTTTTAGAGGAACTGAGTTGATTGATAGGTTATTTATTTACAAATGTAGACAAAGAAGACAATCAATCTCGTATGAAAAAAAGCATTAAAAATGTTAATAATCGAAGAATCGTGGCACCAGTAATCGAATCGAACCAACAACCATTATAATCGAAGAATCGAAGCATCGAAGCTCCCATAATCGAAATTGAATCGAATCGTGAAGTACCCTTTTTGGAACACCCCTAATTTTGTGTGTGTGAGTTCTTCAATAACGACACTCTTTATATCTTGAGGAGACGACGCTCTTTTAATCTGTTAGCTTAAACAGATACATGCACGCCGGTTGCCCCCGGAACTCTCGTTTCCGTGTGCCCACAAACACTTCCAGGTCACTCATAACTCACCTCACTTAACCAAACAGACAAATAAGACAACTTCTATTTGTTCTTATCATTACAAGATATTCTCATGGTGTAGCTGTGTTCTCCAGAGATCTGGGACCACAGACATAGACGTAGACGCTCCGTGGACGGGTGCTGCCGTAGTGGCCGGCCGCCATCTTAGATGGGTCTCCATTCGCCCCCAGTGCATTTATTTCTACTGAGGAAGGTGCTTACCCAACTAAAAAACACATTTAATCAAACTTTTTCACAAAATC
>SSNS01001334.1:10512-22516 GCA_006937985.1 Aphyosemion australe | reverse complement strand
AGAATTTAGACGTTGACAACATGAATAAAGCTGAGTTCTGCATCAGACTGGTTTATAAATATGGAACCTCAGAAACTACAGAGAACAAAAATGGACCATTGCTGATCAACTCTGACAAATCAACACTGGAAATCCAACATGTGTCTAAACACAACATAGTGATCATGACTGTGAAGCTTTGAGTGGAAACAGACAGAAAAACAACATCTGGATCCTGGAATCATCACAGCTTCCATCTTTAAAGGACTGGAAGAGGAAGAAGTTCACAAGGAATCATTTAGAAGAGTTTCAACCAGAAACAGATTGAATCCATGAATCTGAAAAGGTGTTTGTGAGTGAAAGAGACAGACATGTACAGACTGAACTATCTGTTCTACAGTGAGAGTGTTTCTCTGACAGGAGGAGACTCGTCACATCAGACTCACCACAGAATCACTGAAGAACCAGGAGACCACGGTAACATGAATCCAGGATAAAGAGGTTCAGTGAATGTGGTGTTGAAGGTGTGGAGGTGGATCAGTGAGTCAGAGGAGACTCTGTAGAAGGACAGAATGCCAGCAGGACAGTCCACATAGACTGCTGCTCTGTTAGAGACAGAGGAGGAGGAGGAGGAGATGTGTGTTTCTCTGTTATTGTACCAGACAGAGTAACCATGATCATCAGAGCATCTCAGACTCCAGGAATGATCATTCCTTCCAAACAAACAGTCATAACTGCCTCCTTTCCTCCTGATTCTTCTGTAACTCACTGATATAGAAACGTCTCCTCTCCACTCGACCTCCCAGTAACAGCGACCAGTCAGACCAGTTCCACACAGCAACTGACACCAGTCATGAAATCTGTCTGGATGATCAGGATATGACTGACTTCCCAACACACATGTCACCTTCCTGTTGTTGTCAGACAGTCTGAGGTTTCTGTGTACTGTGTTTGTGTCGATGGTGAGCTGACAGGAATCTGATGGAGAGAACAAACACAGTTATTGATCATTTATTGACACTTTGATGATGACTCATGAATGAGTGATGTGACAGTGTGAAGATGGTTGAATGTGTGCTGCTTTGTTGTCATGAATCAAATCCAAACACACTTACACTTCCTCAGACCTGGCGTCAACCATCGGACTCCGGCAGGCTCCGCCCTGAAAGGAGGAGGGGGGTCAGACCATCAGTCTCTTTCAGCATGGAAACATGGACATGACATGGTTCTCATCCACACATTGTTCTACACTGAGAAAGGAACAGTCCAACATTTGGCTGGTGTCTGCAACTACGACAGATGAGCAGGTCATGTTGGAAGCGGTGGCTATGGAGCAGCTTGTGGAGGGGCTCCCGCCAGGGACCCAGGAGGGGGCGCAACTGTGACTGTCAAGCGATCTGGGACCAGGGTTGCAGGGATTAACCGGTTTGACAGATAGGGTTGCGACGATTATAAATTTTGGAGCACGATTATAGTCTAAGAAATAATCATGTTTCATGATTAACACGATTATTTTACATGAATTGATTTCACATCTGTATTAAAAAGGTGTTGATTAAATGTTAAAATTACTTGCCATACAGTCTTACTATAGACAAATACAGAGGAAACATAGAACATTACTAAATAAACACTCATTCACTGGATTGTTCTAATATTACTGATAAATCACTTCAGTCACTAACATAATCTGACTCAGTTGGAGCCTGTTTGTCTGCGTGATGATCTCAGAAACCATGAAACAAGTTGGAGGTGTTGCAACATTTTTTTCTGCAAGCTCTGAAGGGGGGCAAGAGACATGGTTCTGAATTTCTCTGTTAGCAGCTTTGGGAATCTAAAATATATCTAAAATAGTGCTTCCTAGTTGGAAATGGAGCAGTCCCGGTGGTTGTTGTCACTGGTTCTGCTTCTGCTGAGTGTCTCTGATCCAGTTTCACTTTTGTTTTGGTCCATGCGGGTCACGCTATTGTCTTTTTATTATTTGCGGTGTTGGAGTCGTCTTTACGGTGGGTCTACTTGGGTCGAGGATCTCCTTGACCATCTGGCCTTGGCCCGGTTTTTAACAACGCTGGATCTAACTAAGGGGTATTGACCAATTCTGTTGGTCCCAGAAGTGAAGGAAAAGACCACATTCTCCTTAGCTTTCATTTATCTTTAATATAAAAGTTGGCAGAAGCTGTTTCAGAGTTTGCATAGTTGCTGTTGCCCATTTTGGGTAAAAAAAAAAGCTTTATAATAATTTCTGTCTTTAATCAGTAGCACTACTAAATGCATTTATAGTCTAGGAAATGCAGTCATGCTGCTTGCAGAGATTTATATTCTAGGCCTAATCAACCTAATTATCATATTAACGAGGCCCCAGAGGGGCGACAGCGCTGAGCCTCCAACCAAACTGAAGTTTTTTTCATATTTTATATAGATATGAATAAAGATGTTCAGTTATTTTGTCCAAACACTGAATGACATGAATGTTTCTTGAGAAGCGAAAGTCTCAGCAGGTGTCTCCATACCTGAGAGTGTCCAGTCTCCAGTGTGGATCCTTCAGTCCAGCTGACAGCAGCTTCACTCCTGAGTCTCCTGGATGATTGTAGCTCAGGTCCAGCTCTCTCAGATGGGAGGGGTTGGAGCTCAGAGCTGAGGCCAGAGAAGCACAGCCTTCCTCTGTGATCAGACAAGCTGACAGGCTGCAGACACACAACACAACACACAGATAAACAACAACACACAGGATCAACAACAACACACAGGTTAAACAACAACACACAGGATAAACAACAACACACAGGATCAACAACAACACACAGGATAAACAACAACACACAGGATCAACAACAACACACAGGATAAACAACAACACACAGGATAAACAACAACACACAGGATCAACAACAGCACACAGGATCAACAACAACACACAGGACAGATCCAGGATCAGATTTTAGGACTATCTGAGTTCCAGGTTATTAACTTCCAGTAGAAGAGGAAGACAAAACAGAGAAACTATATTTAAACAGAAGTCTCATGATTATGGGGAGAACCAAGTGAAGGTGAAGGAGTAAGATACGCGGGGACCTTTCGGCGTATTTTTAACTTGAAAGTGTTTTTTTATGTTCAACTTTTACTGTGAAACTCAACGCCTAATGCTTTGTTGTGGAACTAGCAAATTTGATTGTATTTGAGAGTTTTGAGAAATGGCAGAGAATCAGCAGAAGTACTCGCTCTGCTGATTCTGAGCCTGGATCCTCCTCAAGCTGGAATATTCTAGTTACAGCTGAAGCTGCAACCTCACCCAAGCTGAGATCTGGCCCTTGCAAAGCAGATATGTTGGCGGTGAAGACTGAAATGCTTCAGGCGCTGAAATCTGAAATGAAGAAAGTCCTGGAGGAGGATTTCAACTTCATTAAGGAAGAGCTGAGGGCGGTGAAGGCCGAATTGCAGAACACTGGCACGACACTCAGACGATGAGCGAGTCAGAGCAAGAGTTATGGAGGTGGAGTACGGTTTATCCACCCTATCGAATGAGGTTGTTTCTCTTTGGAGCACAGTGGGGGAGCTAAGGAAGAATCGTTCTGAGCTACAGGCGAAATGTGAAGATCTGGAAGGCAGGTCGAGGAAAGGCAATGTTCAGATTAATGGAGTTCCTGAAGGACTAAAGTCCAGCTGGAGCACAACGATGGCTAAAATGTTAAAGGAGATACTGCAGCTGGAGAAAGAACCAATGATAGACCAATCCCATCAAGAAGATAAACAGACGAGTAATAGGCCATAAGCTATTGTAGCTAAGCTACATTATCATCCAGACTGCACAGAGATTCTAACCCACACACATACCCATGGCCAGCTTTGTTACAATGCAAAGTGGCCAGAGCTAGAGCTGCATTTACTGGCATGAGGAGGCTTCTTCAAAGTCAGTTGGATGTGAGGTACAGCCTGCTCTTTGCATGTCACCCATGATGGGGTGGATAAAATATTCTGACTCAGAGGCTGCCATGGGTTACGTGTAGAAAAACATCACTGTCAGATCAGATAATTGAACACTTTGGAGTTGAGGCCAGCACAGTCATGTACTGGTCAAGTTGTGTTATGACATTCTGTTTTGATTTGATGGAGCCTTGACAGTGGATGTGTTCTGTGTGACGTTTCTGCTGGATACCTTTGTTGAGGGCTTGATTGTGCACTAAACCTGTTTGTTTTTTTCTCTCTCTTTTCTGTCTTCTTTTATTGCTGCGGGATGTCGTTGGGAAAATGTATTTGTTTATTTACTTATGTTTTAGGAGGATCAGCCACTTGAGAAGAACCATCCCGTTTAAAAGTGGGTCCTCCATAGAAAGTTTCAATGAAAATAAAAAGACTAAGATAACATAACAATTTATGTGCAAGTATAACATAAAGTCAATGGGGCAAGAGTATGAACACAAAAAAACAAAAGAAAACAATAACATATAAATAAAAATAAACATATATTAACAACGGCGCAACAAATCAGTACACTCAAAAGAGACAACTCATGGAACAGATACTGAACTGGACATGTGCGTGCTTAATAAACTGGCAAGTTGCAGCTGGATATTCCTATCCTCGGTTAGAAGGCACAGGTGACTTATATGATGAAAGAGGGATCCACAACCATGATTGCTCTTGTTCCTTTAATCCAAAACCATGTTCACCAACATTTGTTGCCTCTAATATTTACATATATATATGTGTGTGTGTGTGTGTGGTTTTATCTTTTCACGCACAACACATGTTCAGCACAACAAGCCGCTCCACCGACACTATCACGTGAACTAGTGCAAACAAACCCAAAAAAGATGGGCTGTACCATCTTAGTGGTAACTAGAAGGGTGCGTGGAACAGTCCAAACTAGTGTTGTCACGGTACCAGAATTTCAGTATTCGGTACCGGTACCAGTGAAAATCCACGGTTCTCGGTACCAATTTCGGTACCAAACAAAATTTTAATTTAGACAAAATTTTCCAATAAAAACATTAATTTTCCTGTAAAGTGCTTTGAGATGACATCTTTTGTTAATCAGTGCTGTATATAAGAAAAATGAACTGAATTACTATTGTACTACTATCATAACATGTTTTCAATGCACTTTTATTTAATCAAAATGTGTTTTTGTCCATATATTTTTGTAAACCTGCTACTTATCCAGACTAGAACCTCTAGTTAGAACAGCTTTTTTGACAAACTGATTTTCAGGACATGAACACTGACTGAGCCATACATTGTTGTTCATCTTTTGGATACACATTACAATCATTAAAAAAAGAAAAACTCCGGTCTGTGAGCAGTCAACGCCTTTATGTCATCCTGTTTGTTTGTTTGTTACCCTAATTAAACGTATAGGAGATTTAAATAGTTAATAAAGACGATGGTGTATTCACACCCCACTCTATGTAGTACTGATTCTGACACATTTTTGAAAGCGACTGGTCTGAACGGTCATGTCGCAATAAATCCGCCTCCTACGTCACTGATCAGCGGAGGTCAGGACGTTCCTGATGACAAGCGCTGACAGAGGGATTCAGGGGTCTGTCTGGACATTTTTGGAATTAAAAATACAAGAAAGCATGAGAACAGGAGGTGCTGCTGCAGTGAAGCGTCTCTTCTGTCGGTCTCCGTGACAGCGGGGCGGGGGGGTCTCAGTGAGAGCGGGGCGGGGGTGTCTCCTTGAGAGCGAGGCAGGGGATCTCCGTGAATAAACTTTATTTACCACATCAGCTGGTCCACCGCTCGCCATGACTCTGTGTTCTGCGGCGTTGCTTTAGAAGCGACTGCATGCGCCCAGTAAATGCGCAAATCATGCGCATCAAGGACCCGGGTTTAGACGGGTCCTTGGTACTACGGGTACCTACAATATCTTGGACCCGTGACGTTTACATTTTTGTAGTACCGGGTTGGTACCGAAGTTCCGGTTCTTTTGACAACACTAGTCCATCCATCCATTCATTTTCTCCCGCTTATCCGGAGTTAATCCATTAATGTGCGGAACCTTATTTTTCTGAGCCGTCTTTAAACGCACCTTAGGCTAACGTGAGCGTCCAGTGGATCTCTGACAGGTGCTGCTGAGTGAACAGATTGAGACTCTGTCCCGCATTACTGACAGTCTCCCTTTTCGAGTTTAAATCTTGCATAAACTGTGGAGAAAGCCGTGGCTGTCAAAACAGGAGGTGGGGCTTTAACGCAGGTCCGGAGCGCATGGAGCGCGCTCACGAACCACCCGAACAAAAAGAAACGTCAGTGAGCACGACAGGTGCAGGTGACATGAACGAGCGTGGTGGAGAACATAGAATAAAGACTTGTGGCTGTTCAGAAACACTCTGAGAGTCTTGTGATGTTTCTCAGAATCATTTCTCCGTGTCAGGGGGACGAGTCCGATATGAAACGGTGCAGAAAGTCTGAGAGTCATAAACATGTTGGTCAAAAGCAGGTAACAACAGTAGTTGTTCAGGTCCAAAGATGATAACAGAGACGAGGAGCTGGGGTTGTGTTGTCTCAAGCTAACATCACAGAGATGCTGAGAGGATTTAATTTGATGACTTAGTCTCAAAATGTTGAGGAAAAAGTCAGAATTCTAAGATTAGTTCTGACTTTTTTCAGAGATTAAAGTCAATGATGTTTTTTTCTCTTCCCTAAAATTTTACTATTAGAGATTTGTTGACATTTTAGAATAAATATCATTTTGTTTCTAAATTATGAAGAAGAAAATTCGCAAACTAGTTTGGTTATTTTTAAATGGGATGTTGATATTAGTGGAAAATTAATTTAAAATAAACATAAATTATCTAAAATATTACTGGTACTTTGTTGTGGAAATTCAGATCAATTATTCAATGAAAAATCTGAAAAGCTGCTTAAACCTGTGTGTTTTATTGTATTTTATTTACATTTTTAAAAAGGAGTTAATGGTTTAAAATCCTTTTAGCTAAAGTTATTCAGAGCCACTGTAGAAGGTCCAAAGAGCCTGAGCCTGTGGGAACTTAGAGGACCTGTGAAATAGTCTGGAAGCTTTTGCTGTTCAAGTTGAATTCAAACAGACATGAAATATATGATTATAGTAATAATTTTATGTAAATTTAACAGTGATGTTAGAGCTGAAAGGCAGAATAGAAGTTTTTTTTCTACTAATTTTTGTTACTTAATTTCATTAAATTGGAATTTCATGCTGTCCCACATTAAGTAGTCTCTGTCCCACATTTTGCGAGTTTGAATCTGGTCACACACAAGGACTTCCCTGTACCCCTGTAGCTAAATGATAGCTAGCTAATACAAGCCAACATCATGTTAAGCTAGTTAACAATGTTGTTTTTACCTGTTACATCCTTTGCTATTTAGTTATTGCTGGGAATAAACCCAATTCTATTTTATTTCTGTGCACTGGGAACTTGTGCTCACTGTGAATTTCCACGTTTGAAAGCAAAACTATTGTCACAATAACCAGGAGAATCAGGGAGGGTCTGTAGGTAAAACCAGAGTAGAATAGCCTAAGTGGCTGAAAAAGAATGGCATAAAGGGTTAAAAGTTCATTTCCACTGTCACTGATACTCATCCTAGTTCTATTTTAACACTTTGCTTTCCACATTTTCCATTTATTTCTCTTTTGGCCACATAAACAGAGCAGTGTGAGGGAGGGTCTGGAGGTGAAAAGATAATTTAAGTAGCTGAGAAAAATGTCATAAAGAAATTTGAGGTTAATTTCTGGCTTTTTAAAAATCTTCATAGAATAGAATAGAATAGAATAGAATAGACTTTATTGATTCCACAGTGGGGAAATTCACTTGTCACAGCAGCACCATCACTCAAAAGGTAATTAGAAGAAGATAAAAAAAAAACAAGGATACATCTATATACACATAGGCAGTAATCTAGTATTGTAATCTTAGATCAATAAAAAAACCACAAATAAAAGATAAAAACAAACTTGATGGATCATTTTTTCAACTGAACCTGAGTTTGGCAGCTAAACTTTTAATTTTTTTTTAATTTATAGTTTAAAGAACTAAAGTTGGTTCACTGATTGTGGCTGTTAATGTTGAGTATTAAAAAATCTTTTTTTTATTTTATTTTTTTTTTTGAAAAAATTGCCCACTACTATTTAAACTGTCATTTGTTCACGCCAAGCAGGTGGTCCTCTGTAACTATTAAAATTAAATAATAGTAATAATCATAATTACTAAATGTCTCTGAACCACTTTGCTAATAACTAAGTCAGTGATGAAATGTTTTTTTATCTACTAAGGAAGGGTAAGCTTGAATGCGAGAGGATGATAAATAACTCAGTAGATCTCTGAAAAATTTGTCCCCCTCACTTTTGAGATGATGGTTACGCCCCTGCCCTGGTCACTCAGTATTTCAAAGGGTTTCCCTCTCCGAGCAATGAATCTGCACAGAGCCATGAGAAATGTGTCTGTATCCATACTAGTGAGAAGGTCGAGGTGAATGCATCGAGTCGTGAGGCATTTAAATATAATACCCCAGCATTTTTCCTGGCTTCTGCCTATTTCTATAGTGAAAGGACCAAAACAGTCAACTCCTGTGGACCAGAATGAATGCTGGCACAACCGCAGTCGAGTATCAGGAAGATCAGACATCTTAGTGGGTACAGAATTGGCTCTCAACTTTTTACACTCAAAACAGAGATGTTGATGCTTCCTTATAGCCTGTCAGACTCTTAAAATCCAATATGCGTGCCTCAATTCAGCAAAGACTCATTCTGGGCCAGGATGCAGGAGACGGGTTTCATAATCTTTAATGATGAGCTGAGTAGTAGAGTGGTCCGGTGACAACACAATCGGATGCAGAATGTCTGAGTGCTCTGCTCACCGGAGGTGGCCACCTACTCGGATGAGTCCAAGCTGATTGTTGTATTCTGGAGAAAGATCGCTTAATCTGCTGTCAGTGCGCACCTCCTTTCCAGATTTGAGTGCATGCACCTCAGCAGGGAAGCTGTCTTGTTGTGCCTGTTTGAGAAGTTGAACTTCAGTCTCTAGACGCTGGGCTGCTGACATAGTAGGAGCAGCCGCCCCGTGAATGGACAGGTAGGCGGCCTGCACCAAATCAGCCCAGGTGTTGTATTGTACAGGGTCAGACTGGGTAGAAATAGTAGTGACATGAACACACTAGTGATGTGCGATACCGTTGATTTCCTTTCCGATCCGATACCAAGTAAAATGAGGTCCAGTATCGGCGATACCGATCCGATACCGATACTTTGCTCAAAGATATTTTGTTTGAAAAATTTAAATACAAAGTAATATATTTAGATCATAATTTTGTACAGATGAGTCTCTGAGTTTGTTTCTGCCTGGAAATTTATATTTTGGGTCAATAATCCTCACAAATTGTTGAAAATCTTGAGCTTCCACTATGGGCAGAGGCTGGAGATCCTTCACTATCATCTTGTGAGAGTTGTTGCTCTTGGAAAATCATCTACATATAATATGAATACACAGGGAACATAAAACGATGGTGTCACGTTATTAAATGCTTCATCTTATTTAGATTCAACAACTTATACTGAGGAGAAAGGAAATGGGAGTTTACAAACACCTGCTGTTTTATATAGAATGCTTTGACTCTAATTAAAATAGCCAATAAAATACATAATTAAATTATTTGTTTATTCCTACATTGTGAAATATTCAGTTAACCATCAGTCAAAATACACCAACTAGTTGAGAATAAAACAATGTAACTTTAATATACAGTTATCAGTCTAATCTGTGGAATATTTTCTATATTTTTAAAGTTAATCACAGTTTTATTTTCTGTTCTGGCTTAATAAATGTCTGGGATTTGAGTGGCTGATGATACGCCAACTAAAATTCATGCAGCTATTAATTCTAGCATTTACCTTTTGCATTCCATACTTTGTAAATTCAAATTTTAATAAATAAGATGCCTTAGTTTTAAAAATACGGGAGACTTGTTTGGATAACAGCACAAAAACCAAAGCCTTTAGCAGACAGATGTAAATAACTTTCCTGAATTCAGCAACCGTACTAAACATCTTCCATGTTCTCACCTTTTTTACCTGGACCTGCCTGTAGCACCAGTCGTCTGTTTCACGCTAGCAGCAGCTCTCCCTCCTCTCCTCCTCTGACCACCTCATCAACGTTTTCATAATCTGCCTCATGATTTATTTTTAGATGTTTAATAAGGTTTGTGGTGTTACTGCAATACCTCGCAGTCTTCCTACAGCTAACATACTTCTTCATTGCTGTTAGCAGCACTAAAGTTGCTCCACACATGACTCTGTTTACATTCAGCCATGTTAACTCTGGCCAACCATGCGCTTCCAGCTGCTGCATAAACAGAAGGGATCGCACTGCGCGCCCCCAGTGGCGGCTTAAGGTATTTATACTGTGCCATATCACGCACCACGGCTGGCGGAAGAAGTAGTAGTTCCGACCAAAGATACGTAATTTTCGAAAAATTATTACATTAAAATTACTCAAATATCGATACTTTAATGAGAGTATCGATTCCAAAACATATAAAGCTAGAATCGGAGGTATCAATACTTTAGTATCGATCCGCACATCTTTAGAACACACACAGCAGCTTTCTTTAACTCATTGTTATCTTCAGTGTCCGTACTAACGGCTGATTGTGCGGGCCACTGCTTGGGTGCTTGTCTCAGGAAGGGGGGCCCATCCATTCACTGGCTAGGGTGTGACAGCTCGCATAATGGGTTTCCCCGTGTAATGTCATCTGCTGGGTTTAGAGTAGAGGGGACATACTGTACCTCCAGCTTGTGGCCTCAGACAGCTTCTGTATTTTGGCAATCTGAGTGCCTACAAATACTTTGTAGTGACAGGACTCGGACTGGATCCAGGTCAACACAGTGGTAGAATCTGCCCACAAAGTAGTCTCACTGATGGACAGTGTGAGCTCACTGAGGAGGAGTATAGACAGTTCTCCTGCTAGTGCAGCACACAGCTCCAAACGGGGTATGGACAGTTGCTTCCGGGGGGGCTACACATGATCTGGCCATGATGAAGGCAGTGTGCACCTCATGTTTTGCTGATTCAAATCTCAAATATGCCACTGCTCCATAAGCACTCTCTGATGAGTCACAGAATATATGCAAATGGAAGGTTCCCTCTTGGGTCTCTGGTGTAGTGTAGCATTTGGGTAAACAGATTTCTGATAGATACTGTAACTCACTTACCCAGTCTTGCTACTGCCGTAATAGCTCGCCCTCAATATGATCGTCCCAGTTTCTGTCCTTCTGCCACAGGCACTGGACAATAAGTTTGGCCCGAGTCGTAAAGGGGATGATGTAGCCCAACGGGTCGTATTGAGAGGCGAGGATGCTGTAAATATTCCTCATGGTTGGGTCATGAGTAACGACTGGCCAACATCTGTATGCAATCTGGTTCGTGGAGCAGTCCCATGCCAAGCCTAATGTAGGTTCTTGTGGGTCTGGTTGATGGTCGGTTAACCACAGCTTGCAGGTAGGTGATCTTGCTTGGGGGGGTGAGCTATAGCTTCAGGGTAGTTACTAGCCCACTGTCGGATTTCAAACCCCCTAGTGGATAACAGCTCTCGGATGTTATCAATGAGTGGTCGTGCCTGTGAAGGGATAGGCAGTGGTTGCAAGCAGTTATTGACATAAAATGAGAGTTGAACCAAGTCCAGTACTTGTTCATTGCCATCTTTGTGATCCTGCACATGGTGCTGAAGGACATACGTAGCACAGCAGGGGCTTCATGTGGTACCAAAAGGCAGAACACACCACTCATAAATGTCTGGGCTGCGTTCTCTCTACATATCTCTCCACACAAACCTCAGCAGAGGTCTGTCATGCGGAAGAAGCCGCACCTGGTGGAACATACCTCATATGTCGCCACTCACTGCAACAGGGTAATCCCGGAATCGCAACAGGCTACCTATTAAGGATGGACCCAAAGTTGGACCTGGTAGCAGCTGGCTGTTAAGGCAGTCTTGCTTGTGTTGGAAGGAGCAGTTAAAAACTATCCTGGGCTTATTGTTATGATGCACCATGTGATGG
>SSNS01001333.1:14561-27132 GCA_006937985.1 Aphyosemion australe | reverse complement strand
AAAAACAAAAAACGAGCTACTCAGCATCCTGAGAGAGAGTTGTTGAAGTTGGAGGTTTTTGTGTTTTTCCTCAGAAGCAGCAGCTGCATTTGTCTCAGTGAGTCATAGCTCTGAGACATAAGTGGAAGACGAGGAGCTCTGACCTGTCTTTGGTCCATTTGATTGTGGGGGCGGGTTCTCCCACTGAGCTGCAGGGCAGACGCACCTCCTTCATCCAGGGTGTGGTGACTGTGCCTCCAAAGGACAGGATCTTGGCTGGGACTGCACATAAAGACACAAATTCTTGAACCTGAACCTTTGGCTTTGCCCACTGATGGTGATAAATACAGCACGCCGTCCCTTCCCATATTTTAGGTTGTCTGTCTGGGTTTGCAGCCTGAGGGAAAAGCTGAGGGGTTCAGCATAACGCCCTCCTCCTTTAACCTCCTGCTTTAGTCCATCTATACTCCATAGATCCTCCCTTCTATTGATTCCTGCCTGCTCCCGCTCTCCCCAGGGGTCATTTTACTAGATAGGCCCTGTTCATCACCACATAATTAACAACAGCATTTCTTGCAACATAACCACGACTCAATCGATACTACAGCTGTCAGTCAGTAGCAGGGAAAGTAGAGGAGAGTTAGAGAGGAGATCCTGCTGTCGGTTCTTCTCCCTCCTAACCTTTAGCACACTTCCCTTCGCCCTTCTCCCCCTTCACCGCAGGCTCGCCGGATAGACCCACCTTTCCCAGCAGGCTCCACTGTGACCTTTGAGCTGATGTTGCCTCGGCCAGCGGTTGTCACGGCCGCGGCCCAGATGTGGTACTGTTTTCCACGGGAGAGGTGCGTGATGCGATAGAAGAGCATCTCAGGGTTGGCCTCATACTCACTGGGTGCCTGAGAAGGAGAGCACGCCATGGCATGTGAGTGACCTCTGAGATACAGCGATAACACGCGTAGAGGTGGCTCAAAAATAAAAATCTTTTGGTTGTAAGTAGAGTTTTAGATTAAAGAACATACAAATGCAACAGTAATTTGGGCAAATCATAAACTAAACTGTCTGAAAGCTTTATCGTTTAGTTGTTGATCTCACATCTGACCAAACTCACTTCTCCTTTCGTCTAAGGCACGTGATACGGATACAGGAAGTAGACATTTTTGTGCAGCATTTTATGTATTTAGCATTCAAACTGTTTATTTTAGACTCTTTCACTGTGAATTATTTCTCTACCATTTAAGTTGTTGTTATTTTAGCTATGAATGACCAAGTTATAGATTATTGTGCAAGAATATTATTGAGTCATAAAAATGCCTCTTGGATGTTTCCTCTCTTCTTCTGAAAATCAAGAAACTTGGCAGACATCCTCCGTTTGAGTCAGTAACACAGTCTGCTTTTTCATACCACCGTGCAAGAATGAGATTTTGAAAATAAACAAGAAAATCTGCTAATTTACTACAGATTAATTAAAGGTAGAAACTGTAAATCGCAGAGAGTCATCGTTTCATTACAATAACGCTGTCAATCGTTCTAAAATGTCCTGCTGCAGGTGTGATGAAGTAGCAACAAACATGGTCTCTACCCTGAAATCTCTGTGACAGTCTGAGAAAACCCTTTTCTACAGGATGTATCAGGTGCTGAGCTGCAGACAATAATTTGATGAGGCACTTGCATTCATTAGGTTGAAATAGAGGGTTTGATAAAATAAGAATTGAATTGATTTGGGGGAAGAATGTAGAAAGTGAGTTTTGCTTTAAGTCACTTAGAGAGAGGAAGGTTTGGCAAGTGGATTAAATCAAAATCCCGTTTCCCACCCCATTTCTGGATGTAGATTTAGTTTTTCCTTCAGATTGAGTATCTTTTTTATCTGAAAAGGCCATATGCATGCAGTAGAGACAAAAGTATCTCTAGATTATCCTGGTTTAATCTCTAATTGGTTCAACGCTCAGCAACAATCTTCAGCTGCATCGCCATTCGCTTCCCTGGTTTTCCCTTTTCTACTCTCTGGATAGGTGGATGGATGGATGGATGGATGAGGGGGGCTGTGTGTGTGCGCGTGTGTGTGTGTGAGAGAGGGGTTCGAACATTCCTCCAGCGTTGTGGTGGTGTTGTGGTGATCCAGGGAGTGATACAGGGAGATAATGAAAAGATGGACAAAAAGCGCTCTCATCTCGATGTGACTGATACCCTCCTCTGCTCCTCCCTTCCACCCTGCATCCCTCTCTTTTTCCATCATTTCCCCATGGTGTCTCCCTACCTCTAATGGTGTGTCTCTTTCTCTCCCTCAACCTCCCTCCCTCTCTCCTTGCCTCCCTCCTTTTTTCTGGCCATCCTCATTTACATGGCACTCATGCACAGGGAGGGGAGGAATATTTGTGAATAATAAGAAAGTGAGATTCTTCCCTTATATCAGACTCCACTGTGTGCTTGGTGTTTGCGTGCACATAATCGAACCAAAATTGAAATGCCGCACATACGTGTATAAATAGAAAATGTTGAAAATGTGATGGGTGTGTGTGTGTGTGTGTTTCTGATGCGGCAGTGTGCATGTGTGAGCTTGTTCTCGGCCTCATTTGCATATCTACGTCTCATCACGTTGCCAAGACAACCTCATCTGTTCATCTGGGAGGGCAGGAAATAAAGCAATGGTGCAAACAGAGTGAAAGAGAGACATGAGCAAACACACACACACACACACACACACACACACACACACACACACGGACAGGCTCAATTAATAAAAGTGGTTACAAATGAATTATTTCCCTTGACTGATGTTTATCAGCTTGCTTGTCAAGTAGCAGAGGCATGTTTTCCAGAGTCACACCCATGGAGGAGGGACTCACCGGCTGTCCGGATCCTGGACTGGAGCAGTAGATGGTGTACTTGCGGATAACACCATTTGGTTTGAGAGGAGGTAACCAGGACACGACCACGCTGCTGGGAGAGGAGGGAACAGCCTTGATGCCAGCTGGTGGACCGGGAACTATAGAAAACAGACAGCAACATCAGCACACAGGCATGCATGTGCAGTGAGAATGCGCGTGTGTGTGCGTGCGCTTGGTGTCGGATGCCTGTTAAAATGAACAGGCTTGTTTGCAGATTGGTGGTCTTATCCTACGCTAAGCTGCTCTGGGAGGACTTGGAAGAAGTCCCTTTGGGTGGACGGCGGTGACATATGTTCGTTCAGACGCTGGTCAGCAGTTCTGACTCTGTGACACCCAGCACTCTCCTAACTCTCACAAACAGATTAAACATTAGAGTCTGATCCCACGTTAGCCACTTCAGCTTGACGCTGGATGCGACTTAATGCTTTGATTATAAGATAAAGGCTTGAGATGGGTTTAAGAAACCAAACAAAAACACATCAGGAGGCTGGAAACTGTGAACGGGGAGGAAAAATGCTTTTGTCACATTGATCTTACAGTGTGTGGCTCAGCCTATCAAGCCTATTCAATCCCCACCATAAATATAACTCCTGCCTGACAGCGGGCCTCATCTGGGCTTTGCAGAGGGAGCCTAGCTCCGTGTAAGACCCAGCCCTGTAAATCCATCCCCCAGCTCTTCTTTTGATTCACCGTGAGGCCCCCTGATCCAGTCATTCAACCAGCCTCTACCCCTTGACTCCTTCACCCAGCACATGACATGAGCCGGCATGAAAACAGCATTAACTGGGAGCGGAGGGATGTAGCTAGAGCTCGTTTTAAAACAGGGAGGCGGGGATGAAATCGTGGAGAGAATGGTAGGTGCGGCTCCTGTGGGAGTGATCATGGCGGCCGTGGTGGCGAGGAGGAGCAGAGGACGTGGTGATCATTATCATAACTGCACTGCCATGTCAAAGTAGGAGTGGCACCCAGAGAAGGGAGAGATAAGTCCCATCTGGTGCCCAAAATCTGCCCCAGAGTCCAGACCGACAGCCAAGAGGAGGAGAGGCTCTCTGCTGATTGGTGGACACGGTGATTCACTTCCACACATAAAACAGCCTCAACATTAAGAATAAATGTCATTTTTATAACGTTTTTGATGCCTTAGATTACAGCGTGTGTTCACTTTTTTATCTATGCATCTTTAACCCTTTAGGCTCCTCCTCCTTTATCAAGAGACATGGATCTGGCTGTAATCCCGCCTTCAATGGTGTAAGCACAAAATTAATTCTCTCTAATCCACGAGGAGTTAATCCCTGTGCCTGTGGCAAGAGAGCTGGTGAAGAGGATGCAGGCCCGGGCTGACGACTGACTTCTGGAGCACTCCCCCTCCTCAGAGCTCCCCCCTCTCACAGCCCTGAGCCGTGCACCTAAAGCCTCTTAATTCTCATTAGCACCACTAATGGAGCTCCCCAACATAAATGAGCTTTTGTTAGGGGTTGGAGATACAACACAGGGTCCTTCATGGTATCTGCCCCCCCATTCTCCACCTCTGTCAAAACCTTTCTGCCTCTAAATAAATCAGAAATCATTTACTCACGGTCCTCGCGCGTTTGGATGTACAGAACGTTGCTGCGGACTCCGTCTCCAGCCTGGGTGTAGGCCAGGACCTGGACGCTGTAGTTGGTGAACTTCTCCAGCCCTCGCAGCTCCACCTGCTCACGAGTGGTGGTGATGTTCTGCATCTCCCCCCATTCTGAAAGAGGAGAGGAAGAAAACAAACTTTAAACAACTCCATTTTCCTAAAGAATTTAAATCATACACAAAGGGAAAACTTAAGGGAATGTTTCTTAATGCCTGGATCTCAGGGCTTTGGCTAATGAACAACAGTTTACAAGATTTTCCAAAAGTTTTAATATTTTTTTATCAATACTAGAAAGCTTGTTTGTATTTATAAGAACTCTTTCTGAGAGGTTTTCTGACATGTCTGCAGATCAAATGGAAAATTCTGATTAGTTTCACACAAACTAAATTCTAAGGAGTCACAGTTAAAGGTGCAACATGTAAGAATGACATCCAGTGGTCACATTTGGTTACGGTAATCACTTTCTCACTGCTGTTCCGTTCATGGCTGTTTCCAGTTACGGATCAGCAGCAGAAGATTCTAGATTACAAGCAAAGACGAGTCATACTCATGGGTTGATAAGTAGATAAATACGTTGTCATGTGGTGTTAGCACTCTTGGGTGTTTTACAATAGGGAGCACTTACTACACTTATTACGGTAATAGTTCTCCAGCATTACAGGAAGTGTTGTTGTTTGCCATCTTGCTGTTAGCTAGCTGTTATAGTTCTGAACGACTCACTAAAGGAAGTAAAACTCCATGAATGACTCATTAATCACTTCACACATACATTTCACTGTAGTATCGACTTGTTGGTAACAGAAAAAGTAGCTTGAGATGTTTCTAGAGCCGACCATTTGCTTCTATGTCACCGTTAGCATTGTTAGCTCAACGTTAACTCAACGTTAGCTCAACATCACCCGATATTGGAGTTAAACAACAAGATGCCGTGGCTTCTTAAGTCTGCCGCACATGAGAGCAAACAGCTGAGCTAACAGTCATTCGCACCTTGCCACCATCATAAACTCCTTGCATGGCCCTTCTTTGCAACCATGACTGTACGCCTACTTTCCTAACCTTTAAACGATGGTGGCGGCGACGCCTCATCAACAAAACAAGTAGAAGCTCCTCCATATCCAGCTCCGTCTCCAGTTCATTCATTTTTCTGACATGCAGACAGGAGGCTGCCATCTTGGAATCATGTGAGGGGAGAACGCGCTTTGATTGGCCACTTGAAGATTTCACCTCAGCCGACAGCTCGCGTTGTGCGCACATGGCGAGTTTCTGCCCCCCGTGAGGCAAAAAATATCAAACCGGTTTGATTTTCACCTCAGCGTCTTATGAGGCAGAAAACTCAGTGAAAAGTAGGCGCACACAGCGAGGAATCTGCTGAGCAAATGGCCACGAATGACCGTTAGCTCAGCTATTTGCTTTCGTGTGCGGCAGGCTTTAGGGGTTCAAGAAAAAACGTCTGGGTTGCTCCTGTTACTGGCTTCGGTTCTTTAAACAATTCTGGAGCTTTTTGCCTAACGGTGTCAAATTACAAATACCAGAGCTGCATCAGTAGACACGGCAGCCTCACAAACTCAGTGATTGTAAACAGTAGCTACATCCCTCTTTTGTTTGTTTTTTGAAAGGAGAAAATTGACAACCCTTCAGTCGGCTAAGAATGAAATCTGTTTCAATATAACCTTCATTCAAACATGATTGAGACATTAGACTGTTTTGTGATTATTTCACTGTAGAATTCTTACATATTGTACCTTTAAAGTAAAAATCAGCTACATCTAAACCACAAGACAACAAACTCACCACTACGTGTTGCACAAACAAACAATCACAAGGTGTTTTATGAGAAAGACGTGGACACATTCTGACTCACAACACGGACACAGAGGCAGGTGCGGGTGGTTTGGTGGGATTAAGAATGAGATAGGTGATAATTACTCTGCATTGGCCACTGGGCCTGGCCCCCACAGCACCCACCTCCGTCTGGGAAGAGGGACCAAAACACGACCCGGTAGCCTTTCAGCACGCCGTGCAGCGTCATGCGGGGAGGCTCCGCCCACGTGATCACCGCCTCGTCCGACGTCACCGAGATGGCTCTCACGTTCTGAGGGGGCTCACTCGGCACTAGAAACAACAAACGGACAGGTGTTAGAGGAGGTTCCCAGTTGTTCCTTCTTTAAAATAAATCCTCGTTGCTAAGAAGAGCCGACAGATGACACGCTGATAAGCAATCATAACTCGACATCACAAACCAGGGGCAATCACTGCTGAAATAAATCAGTCAGATCTGCTCAAATTAGCTCTGAATTGCTCCTTGTTCGTTCTCTGCTCAAGAGGAGAAGCAGTGTGGGTGTGATGGTAGGGAGGAAGAGCAGCATGAATAGTAAGAGTTCATCCTAAAGGGGTTAAGATGCAGATGAGAAGAGCAGCAGGACAAAATCTTAAAAAAAAACAATGTTCATATTTAATCTATTAGTAAGAGCAGCTTCAGACTACATGATATCATCCCTCAGGGTGTCTATTGTTGCTCGTCACTCAGACAGGAAGAATAAATGAAGAATTAGAAATGAAGCACATGGAACAGATGCAGGAGAACACGAGGAACGAACGAGAAGAAAAGGAAGGACAAAAGGAGGTGGTGTGGGCAGACATTTAGAGAGTAATGGGGCTCCTTGTTCCACTCCGGCTTTCCTGGCCTAATGAGGGAGCTAAATAAAGTAGAAGCTGGTGGGGGATGTGCTGCAGATTTGTTTCTATCGTTCCCTTTAAGCGCCATCTAAATGCATATTCATCTATATCCATTTACATTCTTTTCTGTATTACTTTTAGATGAATAATACGAACATATTGATGAGTAAATCCTTTTATTTTGTTTCCTGTAACCTTTTCTGTTGTCCTCCAAACCCTCTTATCTTTCGTACCATCTTCCAGCGTGGTGGCGTTGATCTCGGTGCTGGATGGGCCCGTCCCGGCTCTGTTAAAAGCCTGGACAACAACGCCGTACTGAGCGAACTTCTTCAGGTTGTCCAGCGTGTACACTTCGCTGTCCCCCGTAGCTTTCATCTCCACGATGCTGTACTGGCCGTTGCTGCCCGGACCGTTCTCTCTGTAACCGATCTGATAGCCTCGGATCACCCCGTTCTGCAGCTCCTTCTTAGGAGCCTAAAGGTTCAGAGGAAGAAAAATTCAATGAATAAGAAATGCATGTGTGAATTATCATGATTACCATTGCTTTTATGTATATTTACCAAAACTGTTTGAATTTGCTTTAAATTAGCTTTCAATCAATAAAAAAAACTATTCAGAAGTCTTCATTCAAGTTAAACCTTTGAAAAGACCATATAAACCAGTGCTGTCCATTGCTGGTGCTTAGGGGCTGCATGTTTTAGATGTTTCTCTGCCCCAACACACCTGGTTTGAATCAATAAACCAATTAAATGTGAAACTTAAACTTAAAAAACATCTAAATTGTGCTTTTCTTTCCTCCAAACCTTAAAAACCTCATCAGTGATATTTAGATCTTAAAATTTGTTGTAACTTTAAGTTCAGCAAGGCATCAAGTGTTGTTAACACATACACAAAAATACACAGAAACATTATATTTGATGTTTTTTTACCCTCCATGTAACTCGTATGCTCTGAGACGTCATTGGTTGGAGGATCACGTCCATCGGTGGCCCGTCAGGTGCTGTTTAAGTCAAGAAAGCGTTACTGTTTGCTGCTCTGATCTAAAAAACAAAACGATGCAAAATGTAAGAAAGAAGATTTTAAGAGGGAGATGAACACTTACGTGCTTCCTCAGTACTGATGGTGAGTTCTTTGCTGGGGAGGCTGCGACCGATTTTGTTATAGGAGTACATGCGGATGCTGTAAACACATGCTGGGTGCAACTCCACGATGTTGGCTTGGTTGTTGGTTGGAGAGATGTTCCTGGTCGTGTACATGTGATCCCAAGAGTCTGTTTCACATAAACACAAGTTTAGGAATGATTTAAGCCTAAATGGAAAATAAAAAGTGCACAAAAGACGAAACACTTTATGGCGCCCACCTGACTTGTTCTTGTACTCAATGTCATAGCTGGTGATGATGCTGTTGCCATCAAATCTTTGGATCCAGCGCAGGTTCATGCTCCTGTCCTTCACCTCCCTAACTTCCAGCTCAGGGGGATCTGGTGGTTCTGTTTGTAGGAAAAGTAGAGGAGTGCTGAGTCCCATTACTCAAATGCACATGAGTAGATCCAGTAAAGTACGCAACATTTTGCAGAGATTTAAAGAAATACCTTGTACTGTGAGCTGGATGAGACCTCGCCCTTCTCCATAGGAGTTTATGGCGTGACAAGAGAAGAAGACCGAATCTCCTCGTTCGGCTGGGTTCAGCTATAAGCAACAGCACAAACAGGAAATGGTTATTTTGAGCCACAAAATATGAGTAGAACATTTTAAAGCTTTTAAATTTGGTCGCTTTTTCACTCATTTCCTGTTCTTGACCTGACAAGTTTATTATTTTCTTTTGATCCACTTAACCATGACTTATTCAGGCACAAAACATGTCCTCCATCTAAGGGATGAACAAGCATCAACAGATACCAAAACCAATTTTAAGATGAATCTGTAAAAATACCAAAGATAAACGAGGCGATTCACAAAGAGCTGCAGAAGCCTGGACAATTAATGCAAATATAAAAACAGCAAAAGTAAAAAGAAAAACTAAAACGTTTTAGAAAGTCTGAATAAATATTAAGATCAATTTAAAAGATCAGTAGAAAAATTAGGAAAGGCTTAAAAGCAACTGTATCTCCTGCTTTTCTCTGTTTTCCCTCATTTTGCTGTAAAGGCTTCGGTTCTGTGTCAGATGGGTTTTCTGACCTTCAGGGTGGAGATGACTTCATCTCCCTTCTTGTTGATGGTGATGGAGTACCGGGGGTTTCTCTCTGCATCAATGACCGTGTCTCCTCTCTCCCAGCGGATAATGATGGGCTGCTCGCCTCGTGCCGTGCAGTTCAGCTCCTTGGTCTGGCCCTTCCTGGCCATGGTGGTGTTGGGGTGGCTGGTGATCATTGCAGGAACTAAACAGATTCACAGACATGCATTATAGTGCCGAACAGCCTCATGTGAAGTGATGACATAAGGGAATGAGGATATATCACAGATCTATAGATATCTCTGTTTCCGCCTTTCGTTCCCTGTTGTCATTTCACGCTTCAAGCCCTGCTGACTCTGTTTCACTGCACCAGATCCGTCTCATCTTCTTCTCTTCTCATACTTTAGCCTTTTTTCCTCCCTTCTCTGTTGCTCAGACGGATTATCGATTGAATAGAGATCCTGTAGTTTTGTTTTTATCATTAATTCAACAACCCTTTCCCCCTACCAAACATCCAGTATCCCACAGACCGACGGCTGAAACACATGAATCAATAACAAAGGCACCCCCGGTTTAAGGGTGTGGAGGACTGGGACGAGCTTTAGCTGTGTACAGGACAGGTCGGAACAGCCTGAGGCAAAAGAACATCTTAGAAGTGCTGATTCCTGTCCGAAAAGAAAAAAAAATCTCTAAAATCTCTCTGCAATCCTGGTTTGTGGCATATAAAGAGCTGATTGACACTTACTTTTGACAGTGAGGATCATGCTTTTACTGATGTCTGAGCCCACACCGTTGGAGGCCTGACAGAGGTAGTATCCTCGGTCGTCCTCAAGAACATGTCGGATAAGCAGAGAGCCGTTTGACATGATCTGGATGCGGCCAGTGAGTGGGACAGGATGGTACTGCTGCGGGTTTCCAACACCTGCAGGACAACACATGAGCCCTACATGTAAACATGTCAGCCTCTTTACTTTTCCTAGTTTCTGTGTCGATGTTAATGCTGGTTTTACCTTTGGCGTGTTTCCACATGACCTTCGGCGGTGGGTAGCCCTCCACTGAGCAGTTCAGAACACCAGCTTTTCCATATATGCAGTCCTGGTTGTTGGGCTGCACCACAAAGCGTGGCGGCACTGGGAGACAAAAATGCAAATCAGCCTTACTTAAAATGGGAGGAAAAGTGAATTTTCCTGAGCTTGCACTGCATATTTCAGCTGCGCAATCCCTCACCAGTGACAATCAGCTGTCTCTCCCAGCTGACGGTGGCAGCAGCGTTGCTGGCGATGCAGGTGTAGTTCCCGTTGTGCTTCAGCGTAACCTTGGAGATTTGTAGGGAGCTCATGAACTCTTTGGTCTCTATTGCAACGCCAGAGGCCGAGCCTGGCACGATGAGCTGGCCGTCTTTGTGCCAGGTGATGCGAATGGGCATGTCCCCAGATGACACCACGCAGGCAATGTACATGAGCTTCCCCACTGAGGTAGAGGGGATATCGAAGGGCTGGATGAGCGGTGGCACTGAAAGAGGCAGGAAGAGCGCCGAGAATCAGAAGAATAAAGGCAGTAATAGATGTCTAAGAGTGGCAGTGTGGCCATCTGGAGCAATGCTAAAAGAGATAGAGAAGGTCATTGGCCAGTGGGTCCCTCTTTGCTGCCACCCCACCCCTTCAGCCTCCATCTCCTGCAGCCCATAATAGCTGCTCTGGTTAAAGTCCAATTGGCAGGGGGAAGTCAGTCCGTTGCCATAGCAATGGAGGTTGAGGTGGGGGTACTACAGCTGAGACATCTGGGGGATTTAATCTAGGCTTCATTATTATTCATCTAATTAAATCAGAGACACACTCACACTCAGGCACTTGCACACACCCTTAAACACCTCTGCAGCTGCCTCGCTGCCATCATTAGTGGACTCACAGACTAAACAAAACACAGACACCAACAACCAAATTTGGGAAAAGAGAATCTAAAATCAGATCCACTGATCAGTGTCGAAAAACAGCAATGTTTAGAGAACTCCTAAGGCATCGATGCTTTTGTTTTTGTTTTTCTGTGGCACACCAATTCTTTTCATACTTTTGTCTAATATTTAGTTTAGCAAACTGGGTAATAATAGTTATTTCTCTTATTCTGGGGGAACATAATGCTGTCTCACCTTCTCTTCTCTAAAATTCAAACTTTTTTGGTTAAACCGAAAGATGGAACACTTCTTTTCTCAACATTACAGTACACCTCCCAGCTGACAGCAGCATCATCTCATGATTCAGATTAGTCAAATGGGTTTACTCAGGTGAAACTCAAAAAATGAGAATATGATGAAGAAGTCTGTTTATTTCAGTAATCCAGCTTAGACTGAGAGACCATCTAAAGGCTCAGGAACCCTTTACAGGTGTTCTGGATTCATTAGCTGATCAGAGTGTGACACTTTGAGTCTAGAATATTGAACATTTTCACTATATTCTAACTGTCTGAGAGTTTGAATTTGGGGTTTTTATCAGCTGTTAGCCATAATCACCACAATTATAACAAATACAGGCTTGACATATCTGGCTTTGCATGTAACGAGTCTATCTAATGTGTAATCACTGAAATAAATGACCTTTTGCACCATATTCTAAGTTTTTTAGTTTAACCTGTACATATCAAAGACATAAACCAATGAATCCCATCGTCTTGTCATGCTTACCTTTGACCGTGACGTGGACGGTCTGGTTGATTGACACCTGGGGCTGGATCAAAACACTACACAAGTAGGTCCCCTCGTCGGCGCCCTTCTGCACGTCCGTGAGCCTCAGGGTGCCATTCTCAAACACCACTTGACGATGATTATCAGGCAGCTGCATGCCATCCTTCAGCCACTTGATGGAGTAATAGGGGTACCCAATCACACGGCACGTTATATATGTGTTTCTGCCCGCCACTGCTGTGATGTCTCGCATGGGTCTAATTCGAGGTGGACCTGGAGACACGGGGAAGAGAGGGAGGGGATGGAGGGGGCAGACAGAGATGGACACAAAGGTCATAGAGACGGAGCAGGAGAGGTCACGGAGGTCATGACGGTGGGGGCACGAAGACAGGACATGGAAGAGATAAAAGGTGAGGAATAGAATGAATGGGGCGAGTTGATGGGTAGAAAACGGTTAGTTACGCCTCCTTTAATATCATCTGACTGAACTGTTTATAACTATCTTACCAAGAAATCTGATAGATAGATAGATAGATAGATAGATAGATAGATAGATAGATA
>SSNS01001331.1:0-27463 GCA_006937985.1 Aphyosemion australe | reverse complement strand
GAGCAGAAAGACGGCAGCATCTATCCAAAAAGGTCTTTGGTTTAATTTCTTTTGCGTTTACCTCGGCTACAGAGGTTTCAAAAATAATTACGTTCTTTTTAAAATAGTTAAGCAGCTGTAAATTTGCTCGTGACTTTTATTTGGAAAGTTTCCGGATGTTTTACACTGCTTTTGTGTTTCATGTCCTGTCTGGCCTGATCTTAACTGCTGAGCAGGACACGTTCTACAAACAGTGTGTAAAATATAGACTGTTGAGCAACGCATCCCTACACTTCTGGGATACGTCCAAAAACGTAACGCTTCGTGGCCGGTGGAAATGCACTCATCCACTTTAAAGGCTAATTGATGTGTGAAATGTTTCGCTGATGATACAATGCTTACAAGGGTGGAAAGCCTCGGTTAATGCTCATCTCTGATAATTTTTTAAAATCAGAATTTTTTTATTGGTTTGTCACATTATAATTGAAATGTGACTATCACCAAACTTGAGTAGCCTACAAACATTTTACGGCCAAGAAACAGCTGCTATTTTCTGTATTTACAGAAGTAAATACAGATGCAAAACATTAGCAGTACTGTAGTCTGTTGTTCAACTGGAATTGACCAAATTTTTACTGAGTGAAAAAGGTGCTTGTTTTGTCAATTGTGTATGTGATTTTTCGGTTTCCCACTCTTTTTGGCACAGAATTGTTACGTTTGTCATGCCAAAGATGTAAAAGGAGGATGAAATGCAACACAATACATATCTGATTTAGGAGCACCTTGTGTCATTTTCATTAGAAAATAATCTAACTTGATGAATTTAAATTTGTGGCTATTTTTTCATATTGGTATTAACATGCATTTTATTAATGGCAGATACAGCTAGCTTAACCTGTGCTGAAGCCTCCGCCACGTCCAGCAGTAATACCACATTTCCACCACAAAACTTGTAAAGGAGAAAATGAAAATTGTGTAAAAGGTTTATATGTGTTTGAACTGTAATTAAATTTTTAGGACTAGAAGTAACGCACCTTTTACTCTGGCCTCACTGAAACTAGCTAGCTCTGGTAAAAACAAATCTCTTTTAACTTGGATCATTCAAAATACTTTCTACAACAGGATCAAGACTTTATTTTTTCACAGCCCTTCCTCAAAAACTCACATTAAACAATCTGAACTTTCCTTGTAATGTGTTAGCTTAAAAGAAGGTGAGGTAGCATCTAGCTAACGGTGAAGCCGACTTTAACTTTCTTACAAGATCTGGACATTTTCAGGCTGAATGTGATTTTAGCTGAATATTTGTTTTACACACGCACGCACACACACACGCACGCACACGCACACACACACACACACACACACACACACACACACACGCACAGAGAACTCTTCAATCAGTAGCAGTGAGTTTTCTTAACACCAAGAACTTCTTTTTACAATATAGTAGCCTTACAGTAACCCAATAATGTCGGACAAATACTGATTGAGATGAGATATTTTTCATTAACTGTGACTCAGGAACTTGCACTATACAGTAGAGCTGAACCTTATACTGTAGGTAAACAGAAACAAAAAAAAAAACAAATATGGTGGAAAATACATGTCAAAACTCTTTTTAACTGTCCTTTTTTACTATTAGCTGGAAAAGCTAGCTGTTAAGTTCTTTGCAACATCAATTTTGTTTAACTAAAACACATAATAAAATATGAAGAATTAATTTGCATAAAGAGATGTAAAAAATGCATCTTTTTTATTATTTACTTCAGATGAATTTGATCAAAAATGGCTTTTATCTGCTTCTGCAAAGGAATTATTCATAGCTCAATGGACCGCACCACTATCGTTAGTGGAAACCTGAACTATAACCTGACATATGATTATAACACCTGAAGGGTGTGCCTCTGCAGGTTCAACTAGTAAATCAGAAAACAAGATAATGATGGGTTACATAGTAAACTCACTACTTGATGGGGTAGATCAACTTGAATTTTAACTCTTAGTGACTGCGTTATAGATCAAAAATGTGAAAATACAGCAGACAAACTATTAGATTCAAAAACTGCAAACTAAACTTTAATATTGTTAATGTTCATGGACTTTGCCTAGCAATCTAGAGTCCCTTGTGAACCGTAAGATGTGGTAAATGTGGGTTCAAACTTAAACTATAAAGCAGTAGTTTTGGCAATAGTAGAATTTTAAATTACTCAGATCCTTATAATGTGATTGATGATATACAACAAATGCTGTGCTCAAGCAGATGTAACACAAAACATGTCCACATAGCAAAGCAAAATTAAAGAAGCAAACATTGTTAGGTAATCACTTTTAGCAGATTATTATTTTTTTATTTTGACAAAATATTTTTCAAAAATCACACCTTGCCGTTGCTGAATCTGACTCCTGAAGTTCTGGCTGAGCTGCCGGTCCTCGGTGAACCAGGATACGGGGAGATTTTTATTTGCTGAGAGTTTTGCTTTTACACACAGATGCCCTGACCTTCTGAGGCAAAGTTCAGTATGTGGATTAAAGGCAAGTCACAAAGGTTTATTGCTTGTGTGTGAAAACAGTTAACCTAATTGTGTGAAGGGCTACCAGGTTGGGGCAACAGCTCAGGGTTAATGAGTTTGCCCTGCAACTGGTGGGTTGCCGGCTCGAACCCAGGCTCCGTCAGTGTCAGTCGTCGTGTCCTTGGGCAAGACACCTCACCCACTTTCCCGTTGTGGTGGTCAGGGGGACAGATGGTACCTGTGTATGGCAGCTTCTGACAGTGTGCCCCAGGGCAGCTGTGGCTCCAATGTAGCTCATCACCATCAGTGTCTGAATGGGTGAATGACTGACTGTAGTGTAAAGTGCTTTGGAGTCCTCTGACTCAGAAAGGCACTATATGAGTGCAAGCCATTTACCATTTCTCCCTGCTCTTCTTATATCTTACTTCTTACAATGGGCATAGTCTGTATGCTATCACACATTGATTCTGGAAAAAATGAATCATACTCGGACTAGAGAAATTATCAAATTGGATTACTACCCAACTACGTCTGTAACTTAATCTCACGGAGAAGTGTAACTTCTCACAGTCTGCGTGTAAGCGATCAGTTGTTACTCTGTGGTTCGTTTGCTCGCACTGAACTGGGCAAAAGGGCTTTCGTTCACTCTGTTCCTTCTGCATGCTTATCTCCTTGAATACATTTAAAACCAAACTGAGAGCCCTTGAGACAGATTCCCTGTGTTGTAACTGCCTTCTGTAATTTTGTACATAACATGTCTGTGTAACTGAAAAATATTGTAACTAACTTTTGCTGCCTCTTGGCCAGGACTCCCTTGAAAATGAGGTTTTTAATCTCAATGGGACCTTCCTGTTTAAATAAAGAATAAATAAATAAATAAAAGAAATCAATGAAAAAATAAAAATTTGAACTTCCAAATCACCTTCTGAGGGAGCTCAGCAAATGCAGCAGCGATAGCTTTTGTGATCTCTGGAGGAAGAACTGATATAAATGATCCAAGAGACATGATGATGACCCCATGTTCCCCTGAACTCTGCTTGAATGCCTCCAACTCAGCAGGAAGCGGTTTGGACTCTTTGCACTGGAATCCCCCAATGTGAACCACATTGGGCATGGTGGGCCAAAGGAACTCAAATACAAAATCTGACCTTGACTGCTCCAAAGACAGCAAGTCAGTCCCAGGAGGGAAGTGCTTCTTGAACACATCTGAGTAGGGTTAATGATGAAGTGCTGCTCATAAACATAGTTGAGATAGTACAACATATTCTTTGTCCTTTCTAGAAAATCCATTTCATCAGGTAGCTCACTTCCTGGTACAGGCACATAGGAGACAGGAGATGGCGCTATGGCAAAATGAGCCTCAAAAGTGTTAATATTGCGAACATTAAAAACCTCGGCAGCTTGAGGTAGCTACCCAGCAGAATTCCTACAGTCAGAACAAGATCTGTCAACTTTAGGTCAAACTTAGACTCCTGTAGCTTCTTCACAAACACAGGGTCACCTAAAATAATGTAATCCAAAACAGTAAGGATTCATGTCCAAATCTCAGCTTGTGTCTCACTGTCTGAAGCCTGTTTTCTGTAAAATTTACCCTGGACACACCGTTTTTTGTTCAGTGCAAGCATATTTGTTAGCTTGACTCTAGAATGCATTTAGGTGTGTGTGTGTGGATTGTTGGTCCATGTCTCAACTCAATGATACTTCACCTCTCACCCAGTGGCTTCTGAACCAGGCCTCCTGTGGTCCTAAACGGGATTTACAAGGCAAAGAAAATAAACATTTTCATTCATTCCCTTTCCGTGCCCTCTTGTCTGTTCAAAATAACGAAGATCTGGTATCTATCTCTGTCAGTCATTAGACATGAGGTGAGGTTCACCCTGGACAGGGTCCATCACAAGACTCCATTGAACATCCATGAACATTTACATCATGTTAATTTAATTTGCTTTTTCATTTATTCATTCATTCATTTTTTTTGTTTTGGTTATCTCATTAACATAGAAAAGTGTTACAAACAACAATAAAATCACGAATTACAACCAAAAAAACGGAATAAAAGCAGTGCTTATTTTAGCCAATTCTCCATCTATAATAACCAGCCTCTTCATTTGCTATGTTAGTGTAATTTTTTCAAGCAATAAAAGTTCATTAATGTTTTCCACACACTTTTATATTCATTAAGTATTTGATACCTAAGATATGAAATTTAGTGTTTCAAGGTTTTTTATTTCTTCAAATCATCTCTTTAATTTATTCCATAGTTTCAAACCAAGAACAGAAACACACCTTGATTTTACATTAGTTCTTGCTTTAGTACGTTCAAAAATAAATACATCTCCTCATGAGACTATAACGGTTTTCCCTTATTTTGAAAAAGTCTAACACATTTTGGGATATTGTTGTTAGTTACTCTATGGATAATCTCTAACATTTTGACTTTTACCACTTAATTTTAAAGTTTTAATTTGTATGAATAAATTGTTGGTTGGTGTAAGGTATCCCACTTTGTTGACAATTCTAATGGCCTTTTTTATGTAAATACAGACTCTATACATATTTTTCCTGATTTCTCCCAAATCTCTTCACAATACAACAAATAAGGCAGAACTAAAGCATATCAGCATATCAAAAACAAAGCTTTTTTTGGGTTTATTTACGTGACTTGTTTTATAGAGTAAAGCCATTAGATGTAGACACTTAATGTTTGATCTATTCAAATGTGCTTCGTAACTGAGTCAATAATTTTACACCTAAAATTTTTTTTACTCATTCAATTTCAAATCCATTTAAATACCAACTATACTCCATTCAATCAAGATCAAATAGACCTTACAATAGCTGATGCTACTGTCTTTTTTTAAACAGATATAATACCTGAGGTCTTCATTAGCACATCTAACGGGCTGTTTTCTATAAGCCCCGAAAATGGAGAGCAGCCCAATTACTTGGCCCTTCGACTACATAACACAGAAAAGTGATCAGGATTTACCTCTAGTTGTCAATGCACTAAATCTAGAGGTAGAGGTGAGTGTTATAATCTTTGGGGCGATGGTGGCAGAGGAGTTAAGTGCCTGCCCTGCAATCAGAAGGTTGCAGGTTCACGTTCCTCTCAGTCTGTCGCTGTTGTCGTGTCCCTCCCGTATGGGCCCTCAGATAAACTCGATAAAATCGATGTTGACATATCACTCTAGTCTTGGCACGTCTCCATTGGCTCCCCGTTACCTTCCGTGTACGGCTTAAATTACTGAAATTTGTGTTCAAAGCATTACATGACTTAGCACCTCCTTATCTGTCCGACCTGCTCACCCCCTATGCACCCACGCGTACGTTGAGGTCAGCTGATCTCCTGCTACTTTGCACTCCCCGGATGTCCTACAAATCACGGGATGAACGAGCATTTGTTTATGCCGCTCCCATGCTTTAGAATTCACTTCCCAAAACAGTTAGGCAGGCACCCTCTCTGGCTGTTTGTAAATCCCGGTTGAAGACCTACTTTTACAGTTTGGCTTTTACACAGTGACTTGTTTTTTCTTTGTTTTTAATTGTATTTTTAATTGTTCTTATTTTTTTACTGCTTTTATTTGCTTTTACTGCCTTGCATTGATTGGTTCTACTTTTATTGGGGTTTTGTTTGTCTTATTTTGTTTTTTAATGAACCTGCCTGTGCAGCACTTTGGTCAGCTCTCATGCTGTATTTTAAATGTGCCATATAAATAAAGTGGTATGGTATGGTAAGACACACATTGCCTGCTGGTGGTGGTTGGAGGGACCGGTGGCGCCAGTATACAGCAGTCTCGCCTCTGTCAGTGCGCCATCAGCTGCAGACATGATGCAGCTCGTAACCACCAGGGTGTGAATGTGTGTGTGAATGGGTGAATGACTGATTGTGTTGTAAAGTGCCTTGGGGGGTTCTACCAACCTGGAAGGCGCTATATCAAATACAGGCCATTTACCAACTCTCAGTTTGGGGGTTAGTTTTATACCTCAAACAAAGGAATTCATTGGGGACTTTATTGGTCTGTCTTCGTTCTGGCGGTCAACTATGGCTATGAAATTTGGATCATGATGAAAAGATTGGAATCCCACCTCCTTCAAGAATTTTTCTTTTTAAGTCACACTGGGAGGAGACCAAGAACCTAATGGAAGGACTTTATACACCCCCGGCATATCAACATTGTGGGATCACCTAGGATGAGCTGAAGAGTGTTGCTTAGGAGGTTGCTGTTTCATTTTTGGATCTTTTACTTCCGCAACCTGACCTTGGATAAATGGCAGAAGATGGATAGATGGATGGGTGTTTATGGAAGTCCTTGGCATCAACTCCGTCACCCAGACCAACCTCATAACTGAAAGATGACTGACTGGATCTGAAGAGGGGAAACTCGTGGGTAATAATAGTCTAACAAGGTGGAATAATTTATTTCATATAGAGCAGACATAGTAGTCATAATAAAACTACACACCAAATTTGTATATTCAGTGCTCACAAAATCAGACTCCATAGCTTCACAAAATGTATGAGCTTTGTGACATGAAAATTGCTGCAACTATGTAAAAGGAAACGTTGTTCTATTGTTTCACTGCATTTGATGGAAGACATTTCTAAATCATGAAAGCAAAATGAATGCATGTTCCAAAATCAAAAATGGGACCAAGTGGATTAGATACATCCAATACATTCTAAAATATCTTAGAGAAAGACATGTTATTGCATAATCTGATTGTCAGAATAAAGAAAGACTTCATTACAGTTTACATGTCAATTGAGCTTTGTTTTGTTAAATCAAGTTATAAGGTATAATTAATGCACAAATGTTGGTAAATTGATATTTTTATGAAGCGACACATACAAACACATGGAACATTGTTACTCTGTAAGTAAGTTACTCTGCTTTCATTTTTATCCTGAACCTCCTGCAGTAGAGGAACCTACAGATCAGGACTGAAGCCCAGATGAAGGTTCCAGTTATGACCATGAAGAAGGCAGCCACATCCAGACAGAAGTACGAATACCAAGGCAGGTTGTAACCTGCTGCCTGTAGGTGGGATGCTCCCTTGTTCCTGATGACATACTCAATCCAGAAGATGGCCGTGTCCATGGGAGACACTGGTTGGTCATGGTGGAGCTGGGAGAGATGCTGGATGCTTCGGCGGTAAGATGGATTCTCTAAGACATCCTCTAGAGCCTCCAGGAAACTCTCTTTGGTCAGAGATCTGACCTCCACCACCCGAGCTGCACCACGTACCTTCATTCGGAGTACGTTGTCAAACTGATCAAACATAAGAGGCATGGCCACAACAGGAACACCATGATAGATGGCCTCATACATGCCATTAATGCCCCCATGAGCTACAAAGACACGGGTCTTAGGGTGTCCAAGGAGATCATTCTGAGGAAGCCATTTCACCACCATGGTGTTATTTCCCAGAGATGAAGGCTTTTCACCAGTGAACTTCCAAATCACCTTCTGAGGGAGCTCAGCAAATGCAGCAGCGATGGCCTCTGTGATCTCAGGAGGAAGAGCGGATATAAATGATCCAAGAGACATGATGATGACCCCATGTTCCCCTGAACTCTGCATGAATGCCTCCAACTCAGAAGGAAGGGGTTTGGACTCTTTGCACTGGAATCCCCCAATGTACACCACATTGGGCATGGTGGGCCGAGGGAACTCAAAGACAAAATCTGACCTTAACAACCAGATATCAGCTGACAGCTCCAAAGACAGCAAGTCAGTCCCAGGAGGGAAGTGCTTCTGGAACACATCTGAGTAGGCAGGGTTAATGATGAAGTGCTGCTGATAAACATAGTAGAGATAGTGCAACATATTCTTTGTCCTTTCTAGAAAATCCATTTCATCAGGTAGCTCACTTCCTGGTACAGGCACATAGGAGACAGGAGATGGCGCTATGGCAAAATGAGCCTCAACAATATTAATCCAGTGTACGTTAAAAACCATCGGCAGCTTGAGGTAGCTACCTAGAATAACTCCTAAAGTCAGAGCTGGATCTGTTAACATTAGGTCAAATTTAAAATCCTGCAGCTTTTTCATAAACACAGAGTCACCTAAAATAGTTTCAGCATACTTGGCCAGTCCTCCATGGGCTCCTGCTAGAATGTATGTCATCAAGCGTTGTTGGCAAAATGAAGGTATTAATGTGGGATAGCGGCGGCACTCCATGAAAAGATGGATCAACTTTAAGAAGGTTTTGCTGTCCTTGTCAGTTCCTACCATTGGAAAATCAATGGAGGTATAAATGGAGGAGTTACTGGAGATGTACCAGCTCTTCATAGAGTGCAGAACTGTGATCTCATGGCCCCTGGAATGAAGCTCTTCAAGGATGATCTTCATGTTGATCCAGTGGCTGCCATCGATTGGTACCACCAGAATGTTGCTGCCTTCACAAGAAGAGGGTCCAAGCAGTAGAACACCCAGGACCATCAGGATCACAGAGGTGGTTCTGGACATTTTCTGAATAGAAAAAAAAAAAAGGTAAAACTTTTTGAACATATTTTCCTAAAGTCAATGTAATCAGGCACATATTCTCTTAGGAGATAAAACATTCAATATGCTTTCTGTCCAAATCATTTACTTGGTCATATTCAATTGTTTTAGTCAGTTTTGATTTTGAAGAGTACAAAATCTACAGTTTATTTTTACAGTGGTCAAGCTTTATTATGTAAAAAAGATCCATTAACCAGTCGGGCTCATCCATTAGGGTGTCGGGGCACTGCCCTCCCAGCTGTGGAGTGGGAAAAATATATTTACGTATAATCTTTTACAAATGTAAGCCATGTGTCAGTTTTACATTTTAGGTTGTCCATACATGCATTTTTTACACAAGTTTTTTACAAATAGTCTGATTCCACAGTGAATTTCTCCTGACAAAGTGCTTCTAGAGAGCTGCTAAACAGCCAGTCCCGATTGGTTGATAAGGAGAAATAAGAAATATTTGGCCAATCAACGCAGCTAATTTTAATGCCTTTTGGGAGATGGGAATTTCCCCGTTTATGTAACAGATATTTAAAGTTTAATTAATTTGGAGCCACCTGTTGGTGGTTTGGCACAGCAGCACGTGGGAAGCTACTTTACACATAACGTCGGTTTAAAGAAGTGTTTATGTTCAGTTAAAAATTAATAAAACCTGTCATAGTGTATAAGCGCTGTGAGAGTGTATTTTATGGACGTGCATGTTAGCAAACGCTAGTTCCGGTTGATGAACTCCGGAGAGCCGTGCTACTTCCTGCCCCCTTCACAGTAGTGTCAACATGGCAGTGAACTGTACTTTTCCAGATCCCTTAGGAATTTGCTGAAAATTTCAGTCGATGACGTTCATCGTATTGTCCACACTTTTTCATCTGCTACACAAAGCAAACGAGAAAAGGGATTTAAATAGTACATTTCCCCCGTATGTGCACAACTATGATGGTGAGTACACATCCTGGCTGTGCTAACTAGTGCGAACTTGACTAAGAGGGGCATGACAAAAAAGTATTATTATTAAACAGTAACTACAGTTTTTTGCTACCTGGACCTTATTTCTACTATGCAATACGTTCATTTACTCACCCAGAGAACTTTGGTACTATTTGAAGTCCAAGAAATATCCGTCTACGATCGGCGTATATCGGGAGTTAAAAAAGGCATTATCTGCCACTAAAGTTCTTCATTTCACCAGTGATTTGGTATGAATCACTAGTGCTATTCCCTGTTAGTTCGGAGAATCTTGGATGTGCTTTTGTTGTCCTTTACAGAGGTTTAGTGAAACTAGCCGGCGGCGACTGCAGTGACGTCACGGCCGTTCGGCTTCTTCATTGAGCAGAACTTTCACTTTGTACTCTCACGGTGGTCGGTTAGACAGAACTTGCTACAGCAAATATCAACGTGGTTCGCATTTGCGTGTATTTCACTTTCCAAATTTTCCAATAATTCCATTGCCGACCATTGTAGAGCACAGAGAGAAAGTTCTGCTCAGATCAGATGCGCTGCTATTCATCTGTTTTCTAGCAGCGCTTTACTTTCACTTTACTTTCATCCATTTCGTTTGAGGGGGTGGGGAGTAGTTTGATACGCACACATACCAACACATACATGCCAATCAAAGCAACATTTTACAATTAAATATCTTAATTTATCCTGTCATTTACCACGTATTTTCAATAGTGTAATACTAGCCAGAAAGAACTAACCTATACTTCCAGTCGGAACCCGGAAATTAGCATTTGTTTGTGCACAGGGTCCATTGAGGTAATCTGTATTTGTGTTGAAATAATGATGTTATTAATGCTGGTGAAGGCTCTCAGTCATCCAGGTCATGGTAATCCAAAGGGGTTTGAATGAAGGCAACTAGACATCTTTGGTTTCTTGAAGATGTTTTGCTTCTCATCTGAGGAGCTTTATCAATTCTGACTGGAATAT
Source organism: Aphyosemion australe (assembly GCA_006937985.1). Taxonomy (NCBI): domain Eukaryota; kingdom Metazoa; phylum Chordata; class Actinopteri; order Cyprinodontiformes; family Nothobranchiidae; genus Aphyosemion; species Aphyosemion australe. The sequence continues at coordinate 16,554 of SSNS01001331.1, read as the reverse complement.
GAGAGGGTCAAGCTCATAAACTGTATCTGTCTATTGCTGCTCAATGAGCTGAAACTACCTATGAATACCCCTCCTCCCTACCCCCCTAAGGAGTCGTTGAAGTCGTTAGGGCATATTATGCGGGACTTTATTACTAAGACTCCCTTCAGTTAGCATGCTAAGCTAATGGAAGCTAACCGCTCATTAGTTAAGGTTCTTTTTAAAAAATAGTTTGTTTTTATCCCGAACAGACTCGTCTGTGTTGTCAACAAGTTGGAATTTCGACAGTTGAGCTGTTTTTTAATTATTTATACACTTGTAATTTACTGACTGCTAATTTGAATTTCAATGCTTGATTAGGAAGGGAACTGTACCTATTCAGAAAATTTTCACCACTGCTACTAATATATACTACTTGATATCTTTTTTCCTATTTGATATATATTTTTTACTTTTTTTTTTTTTTTGTTACTCTGTTCACCTTGTTGCAACAGAAACACTAAAATGCCCACACTGCTAGGCTTTGGGAGTGTCCACTTTACCAACACCTAAAAATGCAAAGGAAGAGCAATCTTTATTATGTTTACGCCTTTAAGAGTGTAAAGTGCTGTAAGAGTGTTTAACTCCTCCTTTTAAGCTGTACTAGTATCATTCTGGTACACAATAACACCAATGCAATATTCAGTATGTGTTCTATACTTGTGCAATACCGGATTCACATTGTTTGTCTGTATGTCTTACAGCAGGGATTCCCAAATCAGGGGTCAAGATCCCAAATGGGGTCCCCACAAGATTACAGGGGGTCCCCATAATTTTGACTTTGCTGAGGTTGTGAGGTTAGCAAGATTTTATTTGTAAAAATTACATTTATAAATCCTAATAACACACCGTACAGTATAATCAGAACTCCATATAAAAGTTATAACTCTGTATGTCTGTAGAAAGTTTGCAAATTATCACATTTAACGTGTTTATGCGTGTAGGAGTTGGGGTTGGGGGTCCTGGCTTGTCTTGGTCACAGGCAAGGGGGTCCCCAAAGAAAAAATTTGGGAACCCCTGTCTTACAGTATGCTGCATAGTGTTGGTACCCACGTTTGTTTTTATCTTTTATTTGTGTTTTTTTAGTGATCTAAGATTACAATACTAGATTACTGCCTATGTGTATATACATGTATCCTTGTTTTTTTATCTTTCTTCTAATTACCTTTGAGTGATGGTGCTGCTGTGACAAGTGAATTTCCCCACTGTGGGATCAATAAAGTCTATTCTATTCTATTCTATTCTATTCTATTCTATTCTATTCTATTCTATTCTATTCTATTCTATTCTATTCTATTATCAGACACTTTTATCCACACAGAGCTGAGGCAGTAAGGTGGGTGACATGCCTTAACCAAGGACACAACAGCATGAATATCAATAAGCTGGAAACAAACCAGCAACCCTCTGATTACTGGACCTCCTGAGCAACTACTGCCCCTAACTTAACTAAAGATTTTTCCAAATTCTCAGTTTATCTTTGATGTTGTTTAAGGTTTCCTCTAAGATATTTTCCATTTCTGTCAGTAATCAGAGTTTATTTATCAGGATAAATGTAGATAAAAGTAGATGAAAACAGTAAAAACAGCTCCATTATTATTGGTTTTAGGCAAAAAGTAATGAGTATGAAAGAAACAGACAGCTATGACTTCACTGCAGAAAATATCTGTAATATTTTGCATTTCTTTATCTTCTTTGAAAAGGTTTTTACTAACAATTGCAAAAATATGTCATGCAGATAGTGTCAACAGATTTATTTTTATAATTTGATAAAAGTTAAACAAATGACTGACCTGGTTGTCGTAGACCCAAGTTCTAGAAGTTTATTCTGAGATGCTGGTCCACAGGGAGATGTTTGCTTTTAAACCCTGATGCTTGTGAGGTTAAAATTTTACTTGTAGGAGGTCAGTCACAGAAGATTATGGTTGGTGTTAAAGTCAATAGGTTAAGGTAAACATTAATACTTTATTAAAAGTCATAAATCTGTTAGGTTTGGAGTTAAGTTGAGTCATGCTAAGTCTCTTGTTCTTCAATGTCCAATCAGTTTTTTTGTATGAGCTCAGGTCATCAGATATTTTGAAATAACTGGTGCATTGAAGGGTTTGCTTAGTGATTCATGTTGTGGTTTTTAAAACTAAACCATCAAACTCAGTGGTCCAAAATGAAAATCTGTTTGGCTTTGGGTTAGCTGTAATTTGCAGTTTGGGTAAATTCATCCATTTTCCTCGGGGTCGGGTCACGGGGGCAGCAGCCTAAGCAGAGAGACCCAGGGTGTTTCTCAATCTCAAGGAACCTCGCCTTGATGCCTTGGTCCGCCTCGGTTGCCTATGTCATCAGGAACCGCCAAGGCGTGTTCCAATCGGTTCCAATGTTCATGTGCTTCCAAAGCATCTGTCCTCCGTTTGTTAGCTGTTTAGCTAATTGAGCAAAGATACATGAGAGGTGCCTTGGTGCCTTCTCTTGGTCAAGAATTTCCCAGAATGCAGCGCAGTATTTTCAAACAGATCTGATCAGGAGCCGGCAGCAGCTATTTCGAGGGCAAATTTCCACTTTTAGTCAACAAGTCTGTTTCATTTCACCGTTTTCTTTGACCAAGGAAGGACAGTGTCCTCGGAAGCAAGGCGTCTGGCCTGTCAAGTAGTGCCTTGGCAGGCAAGGCAAGGTGAGGTTCCTTGACATTGAGAAACACCCCCAGACTTACCTTTCTCCAGCCACTAGGGCCAGCTCCTCTGGGTTTTCATAGTTTTTTTGTTTAGTTTAAAAATATTTTTAATTTTTGCTTGCTCGACTCATCAAATGTTCTTAATGACAAATGCATTCAGGCAATGCTTATTTTTTTGGTGTATGTGTTTTTTTTTAAAGCCACTAACTGATTTATTAAATGAGTTCTGTGCCATTGAGCCTTGAATAAGTAGTACTGGTTCCTTTTTTAAGTGTACTTTGGGAAAGCAAAAGTAATCTTTAACACTGACTAATATTCAAACTGGTACCTAAACCTGGAAGGTTTGGTTTCCTGCACGTCTCTGAGCCAGTTTGTTATTAAAGATGTTTGTCTGGAATCCCCCCAAAAATGACTCACCACAGTTTCCACGTTTGTTAACACTTTTATTTCCTCATATCAAGTTACAACGTGAGGCTGAAATGCTTCGATAAGGCGCTGCATGTTAGCATTCACCTTAGTTCTACTGAACAACATCAGTCAAGCATTATTTTTTTATCAGTTACTCTGCTTTCATCTTTCTGCTGAACCTCCTGCAGCAGAGGAACCTACAGATCAGGACTGAAGCCCAGATGAAGGTTCCAGTTATGACCATGAAGAAGGCAGCCACATCCAGACAGAAGTAGGAATACCAAGGCAGGCTGAAACCTGCTGCCTGTAGGTGGGATGCTCCCTTGTTCCTGATGACATACTCAATCCAGAAGATGGCCGTGTCCATGGGAGACACTGGTTGGTCACGGTGGAGCTGGGAGAGATGCTGGATGTTTTGGCGGTAAGATGGATTCTCTAAGACGTCCTCTAGAGCCTCCAGGAAACTCTCTTTGGTCAGAGATCTGACCTCCACCACCCGAGCTGCACCACGTACCTTCAGTCGGAGTACGTTGTCAAACTGATCAAACAGAAGAGGCACGGCCACAACAGGAACACCATGATAGATGGCCTCATACATGCCATTGGTCCCTCCATGAGCTACAAAGACACGAGTCTTGGGGTGTCCAAGGAGATCATTCTGAGGAAGCCATTTCACCACCATGGTGTTATTTCCCAGAGATGAAGGCTTTTCACCATTGAACTTCCAAATCACCTTCTGAGGGAGCTCAGCAAATGCAGCAGCGATGGCCTCTGTGATCTCAGGAGGAAGAGCTGATATAAATGATCCTAGAGACATGATGATGACCCCATGTTCCCCTGAACTCTGCATAAATGCCTCCAACTCAGCAGGAAGCGGTTTGGACTCTTTGCACTGGAATCCCCCAATGTGAACCACGTTGGGCATGGTGGGCCGAGGGAACTCAAATACAAAATCTGACCTTAACAACCAGATATCAGCTGACAGCTCCAAAGACAGCAAGTCAGTCCCAGGAGGGAAGTGTTTCTGGAACACATCTGAGTAGGCAGGGTTAATAATGAAGTGCTGCTCATAAACATAGTAGAGATAGTGCAACATATTCTTTGTCCTTTCTAGAAAATCCATTTCATCAGGTAGCTCACTTCCTGGTACAGGCACATAGGAGACAGGAGATGGCGCTATGGCAAAATGAGCCTCAAAAGTGTTAATATTGCGAACATTAAAAACCATCGGCAGCTTGAGGTAACTACCCAGCAGAATTCCTACAGTCAGAACAGGATCTGTCAACATTAGGTCAAACTTAGACTCCTGTAGCTTCTTCACAAACACAGGGTCACCTAAAATAGTTTTAGCTGATTTGGCCATTGTTTCATGGGCTCCTGCTAGTATTGATGTCATCAAGTGTTGATGGCAAAATGAACAGATAAAAGTTGGATAGCTGCGGCAATCCATGAAATCTTGTATGAACTTTGTGAAATTGCTGCCATCCTCGGTTTCTACATTTGGAACATCAATAAAGGTGTAAACTGAGGAGCTACTGGAGATGTTCCGGCTAGTTATGGAGTGCAGAACTGTGATTTCGTGGCCCCTTGAGTGGAGCTCTTCAAGAATTATCATCATGTTGAGCCAATGGCTGCCATCAACTGGTACCACCAGAATGTTGCTGCCTCCACAGGAAGAAGGTCCGAGCACAAAAACACAGCAGACTGCCAGAAAGATGAAGATCTTGCTGGACATTTTCTGTCGGAATAAAAAATAAAAAGCAAATCGGTGAACTCAGCTTTTTTGTGTCACACAAAATTAAACAACGGTAAATAATTTGATGGTTTTCATGTCATGCTTTGGTCACACAGCCACTTTTGATCAAATAAGATAGTTTTGAGTCTTCTTTTAATAAAACTTTAAAATGATAGGTCCAATGTGTGTCAGTCATAAAGATCTGAAGTACAAAAGTGTGTTTTGGGTCACTTATGCCTGCATTGTGAACAGAGCCAATTGTCCAGCTTTCCAATAAATATGTTGGAATTGGTAAAAAAGAAAATTCAAGTCTTTCAATCCAATATGATGTTTTTTTTCTAATTTGAATAGTTTTAATCTACTGAACAATTCATGAAAACTTTTAAAACATCCTCATTTATTTACCATTTACAAAAATATAACCATGTATTTGTGAAGCGCAATACCATTTCATTAAATTACGTGATGAATACAAATTGCTGCGTAAAATTATTAACTGTTCATTTTAAAGATGAGTTTCACTGAGAAACCTTGTAATATTTTCCAAATATGGCTAGTTACTTAATGGGTTTCAGTAGATTTTTTTTTTGCTTAGTTTGATACAATTTAGAAAAATGTTTCAAATATCTCACCTGGCCGTTGTTGAATCTGACCTGGACTGAGCTGCTGGTTGTTGGTGAGCCAGGATATGGGGAGACTTTGCTTTTAAACACAGATGCCTTGACCTTCTGAGGCAAAGTTCAGTGTGGATTAAAGAAGTCACAAAAGTTTATTGATGTGGTTGAAACCAGTGTGTGAGGGGCTGCACGGGGAGTGGTCGTAAACAATGTTAGACTCACATTTAGAAGAAGTTTATTTATATAGCACTTTTCGCAGATAGAAATCACAACATGTGTCTCAGACAAAAACGATACAATGGATAACAAAATTTCAAGAAAACATAGAATACTAAAACTTTAAGTGTAAGGTGACTAGTGTGTGTGAGGGGTGGGGTGGTGGTCAAAAAAACAAACAGTGAAACAATAAGACTAATACATTGGAAAACAAATTATCAAAAAAGAAGCAGGAGAGACTAAAACTACAAAATTGTTAAGTAGAAGGTGATCATGGGGGGAAGGGCGTAGGGAAAAAACAAAAATAACGTGAAACCAAGGGGGCTCCATTTTTCAGATTTTATGAAGCAAACACGCCAAAGTGCCAAAATTGCAGTTCCACCCTCATCCACTAGGGGCTGGCACCAGACGTGAGCAAATTCTCATTGACTCCCATGTTAAAAATGACAACTTCACAGCAGAAATAAACATGTTTACAGCCTGGTTCAAAATAAACATTTTAGGTTTAATAGGTCTAATTTACAGTCATGACAACTCTGAGGGGGTGAATTATTTTGTAACTCTTCCAATTAGTTGTAATTAAATGCTTGAAACCGCGAACAATTAGATTTGATTGACAGCTAGCATGAGCATCAGAGCTAGCTTAAACAGCTAGCTCCAGGGAATGCCTCAGGCTCATGTTAATAGATGTTCAGCCTATTCGACTCTGTGTTGTGTCCTCTGTGTGTTTGGATGTTAATCATGGAATTATTGGACAAAGATGGCAAGCTGTGGCAGGGCTGCCAACTCTCACGCATCTGACCCTCTTCACACGCTCTCACGCCACACCTCCAATATCTCACGCTGAAAAGGCAAGACCCCTCCACCTCTGCTCTCATGGACAGCACGGAGGCTAAACAATCCATGCGCCTGCTTGTATTTTTACAGTCCATATTAGAGCTCCACAGGCGACCAGCTCTACACTACTACAGCCTTGCTTGAAAGCTAGGCGGCCACGCGGGTCAGTTGCACCAGAGCTCCATCTTAGCTTTGGGGGTTAGATCAGTTTAGCTAGTAGCTACATTGGTTCCATTAGCGCCCACCCTCAACTCAACCTCTTTCAAATGTTTGGATTGTTTGGGCGTGATGAGACGTGTGACACGGCCAAGGTGGCAGTGGTGGGAACCTCCCATTTTGTGGAACTTCATAAATTAAGAGAGAAATTGGCAGGCTATGTCCAGTGTATAATGGGTAAAACTAGTACAATGACCTTAATAAATTTAAGGTAGGGAATTACTAAAACTAGAAGTATGGAAAAAACTGAAAATAATGTAATCCAAAACAGTAAGGATTCAGGTCCAAATCTCAGCTTGTGTCTCACTGTCTGAAGCCTGTTTTCTGTAAAATTTACCCTGGGCACGCCGTTTTTTGTTCAGTGCAAGCATATTTGTTAGCTTGACTCTAGTATGCATTTAGGTGTGTGTGTGTGTGTGTGTGTGTGGATTGTTGGTCCATGTTTCAACTCAATGATACTTCACCTCTCACCCAGTGGCTTCTGAACCAGGCCTCCTGTGGTCCTAAACAGGATTTACAAGGCAAAGAAAATAAACATTTTCATTCATTCACTTTCCGTGCCCTCTTGTCTGTTCAAAATAACAAAGATCTGGTATCTATCTCTGTCAGTCATTAGACATGAGGTGAGGTTCACCCTGGACAGGGTCCATCACAAGACTCCATTGAACATCCATGAACATTCACATCATGTTAATTTAATTAGCTTTTTCATTCATTCATTTTTTTTGTTTTGGTTTTCTCATTAACGTAGAAAAGTGTTACAAACAACAATAAAATCACGAATTACAACCAAAAAACGGAATAAGCAGAATCAGTCTTCATTTGCTATGTCAGTGTAAAAAAGTTCATTATTTTCCACACACTTTTATATTCAATAAGTATTTGATACCTAAGATATGAAATTTTGTTTTAATTTTTTTATTTCTTCAAATCATCTCTGTAATTTATTCCATAGTTTCAAACAAAGAACAGAAACACACCACATTAGTTCTTGCTTTAGTACGTTCAAAAATAAATACATCTCAACGGTTTTCCCTCATTTTGAAAAAGTAACACATTTTGGGATATTGTTGTTAGTTACTCTATGGAGAATCTCTAGCATTTTGACTTTTACAATACCACTTAAAGTTTTAATTTGTATGAATAAATTGTTGGTTGGTGTAAGGTATCGCATGTCGTTGACAATTCTAATGGCCTTTTTTATGTAAATAAAGACTATACATATTTTTCCACCAAATCTATTCACAATAAATAAGGCAGAACTAAAGCATATCAGCATATCAAAAACAAAGCCCTTTTGTTTATTTAGGTGACTTGTTTTATAGAGTAAAGCAATAGATTGTAGACGCTTGATGTTTGATCTATTCAAATGTGCTTTGTAACTGAGTTTACTGTCAATAATGCCTAAAATTTTTTTTATTTTATTTCAACTCCATTTAAATACCAACTATATTCCATTCAATCAAGATCAAATAGACCTTATAATAGCTGATGCTACTAATGACTTTTGAACAGATATTATATCTGAGGTCTTCATTGGCACATCTAACAGGCTGTTTTCTATGAGCCCTGACAATGGAGATCAGCCCAATTACTTGGCCCTTCGACTACATAAAGAAAAGTGATCAGGATTTAACTGATGCACTAAATCTAGAGGTAGAGATGAGTGTTATTATCTTTACCAACTCTCAGTTTGGGGGTTATTTTCTATACCTAAAACAAAGGAGTTCACTGGGGACTTTATTGGTCTGTCTTCATTCTGACAATCAACTATGGCTATGAGATTTGGATCATGATGAAAAGAATCAGATCCCATGTGCAGATGGTTGAAATGGTCTTCCCGTGTTAGTTGGCCTGGCTAAGAGGAACCAGCCAGGGGTCATCTCAGTGTAGATCAGGGTACTGATACAGTCTTGGCATTTGTTTGGAATGCCACCTCCTTCAAGAATGTTTCTTTGTAAGTCACACTGGGAGGAGACCAAGAACCTAATTGAAGAACTGTATACACCCTTGGCATATCAACATTGTGGGATCACCTAGGAAGAGCTGAAGAGTGTTGCTTTGGAGGTTGCTGTTTCATTCTTGGATCTGTTACTTCCGTGACCTGACCATGGATAAACGGCAGAAGATGGATGGATGGATGGGTGTTTATGGAAGTCCTTGGCATCAACTCCGTCACCCAGACCAACCTCATAACTGAAAGATAACTGACTGGATCTGAAGAGGGGAAACTCATGGGTAATAATAGTCTAACAAGGTGAAATAATTTATTTCAAATAGAGCAGACATAGTAATCATAATAAAACTACACACCAAATTTGTAATAAGTATATTCAGTGCTCACAAAATCAGACTCCATAGCTTCACAAAATGTATGAGCTTTGTGACATGAAAATTGCTGCAACTATGTAAAAGGAAACTTTGTTCTATTGTTTCACTGCATTTGAGATTTTTGAAATCATGAAAGCAAAATATACGCATCTTCCAAAATCAAAAATGGGACCAAGTGGATTGGATACATCCAGAACATTCTAATACATCTTAGAGAAAGACATGTTATTACATAATCTTACTGTCACAATAAAAAAAAGACTTCATTACAGTTTACATGTAAATTGAGCTTTGTTTTGTTAAATCAAGTTATAAGGTATAATTAATGCACAAATATTGGTAAATTGTTATTTTTCTGAAGCAACACATACAAACACATGGAACATTGTAACTCCGTAAGTTACTCTGCTTTCATTTTTATCCTGAACCTCCTGCAGCAGAGGAACCTACAGATCAGGACTGAAGCCCAGATGAAGGTTCCAGTTATGACCATGAAGAAGGCAGCCACATCTAGACAGAAGTAGGAATACCAAGGCAGGCTGAAACCTGCTGCCTGTAGGTGGGATGCTCCCTTGTTCCTGATGACATACTCAATCCAGAAGATGGCCGTGTCCATGGGAGACACTGGTCGGTCACGGTGGAGCTGGGAGAGACGCTGGATGCTTTGGCGGTAAGATGGATTCTCTAAGACGTCCTCTAGAGCCTCCAGGAAACTCTCTTTGGTCAGAGAGCTGACCTCCACCACCCGAGCTGCACCACGTACCTTCATTCGGAGTACGTTGTCAAACTGATCAAACAGAAGAGGCATGGCCAAAACAGGAACACCATGATAGATGGCCTCATACATGCCATTGGTCCCTCCATGGGCTACAAAGACACGAGTCTTGGGGTGTCCAAGGAGATCATTCTGAGGCAGCCAATTCACCAGCATGGTGTTATTTCCCACAGATGAAGGCTTTTCACCAATGAACCTCCAAATCACCTTCTGAGGGAGCTCAGCAAATGCAGCAGCGATGGCCTCTGTGATCTCAGGAGGAAGAGCGGATACCAGCGTCCCTAGAGACATGATGATCACCCCATGTTCCCCAGAACTCTCCATGAATGCCTCCAACTCAGCAGGAAGGGGTTTGGACTCTTTGCACTGGAACCCTCCAATGTACACCACGTTGGGCATGGTGGGCCGAGGGAACTCAAAGACAAAATCTGACCTGAACAACCAGATATCAGCTGACTGCTCCAAAGACAGCAAGTCAGTCCCTGCAGGGAAGTGCTTCTGGAACACATCTGAGTAGGCAGGGTTAATGATGAAGTGCTGCTCATAAACATAGTAGAAATAGTGCAACATATTCTTTGATCTCTCTAGAAAATCCATTTGATCGTGAAGTTCACTTATTGACATAGGTACATGGGAGACAGGAGATGGAGCAATGAGAAAATGAGCCTCAAAAGTGTTAATATATCGAACATTATAAACCATCGGTAACTTTAAGTAACTACCCAGCAGAACTCCTATAGTCAGAAGAGGATCTGTCAACATTAGGTCAAACTTAGACTCCTGTAGCTTCTTCATAAACACAGGATCATCTAAAATAGCTTCAGCTGATTTGGCCAAAATCACATGGGCACCTGATAACATATCAGTCATCAAGCGTTGTTGGCAAAATGAACATAAAAATGCAGGATAGCTGCGGCAATTTATAGCATCTTGCATCAATTTTATGTAAACGCTGTTGTCCTCCTCCATGTCCACCATTGGAATATCAATAACCGTGTAAACTGAGGAGTTACTGGAGATGTACCAGCTCTTTGCAGCACGCAGAACTGTGATTTCATGGCCCCTGGAGTGAAGCTCTTCAAGAATTATCTTCATGTTGACCCAATGGCTGCCATCAACTGGTACCACTAGAATGTTGCTGCCTCCACAGGAAGAAGGTCCGAGTACAAAAACACAGCAGACTGCCAGAAAGGTGAGGATCTTGCTGGACATTTTCTGTCAGAATATAAAAGGAAAAGCAAATCAATGTCCACAGCTTTTTTATGCCTCTGTAACTTTTCAACACTGGGATTTCCAAATGTTCATAGATTTTCGGGCTGTTTTTAAAATTCAACAACATGTGATTTAATTTAATATAGGCTCCTCCCCTTTTAGGCTATCGCAAGTGGGTTCATCCCTTGTGTGCAAGCATAGCACTGAAGAAATTAGTGTTCAAAGAAATGGTTAGCAAGCACTTTTGAAAAAAAAAAACATTGGCTACATTCAACAATGAACTAGGATCGAACTAGCAAAGCTCTGATTACCAGACCACTCACTCTGTGTCCTGGGTCACTGCTACCCCTAATGTGGCTAAATATTCACCCAGATCCTGTATTTTTACTTGATGCTTATTTTGGTTTCCTCTAATTTATTTATGTCAGCCCACAGAATTAGGATAAATCTAGATAAATGTAGAAAAACAGTAAAAACGACATTAATTGTTTCTAAGGCACAAAGTAATAGAGTATGAACAGATGGCTATACCTCACTACTGAAAATGTCTAATCTCTTGCATTTCTTTCTTTACTTTTGTAAGGTTTTAACAAACAAAAATATGTGTAGTTAGTGTTAAGAGAGTTATTTTTGTAAATAGAGTAAGAATGAATGAATCTCACCAGGTTGTCGCAGAACCAAGTTCTAGAAGTTTGTCCTGAGATGCTGGTCCTCAGGGAGCCTGGATACGTTTGCTTTTAAACACATATGCCTGTGAGGTTAAATTTTACTTTTAAGAAGGTTATGGTTTATGTTGAAGTCAAAGGGTTATGGTAATCATTAATATTTGAGTAAAAATTTAGAAATTTGCTAGGTTTAGAGTTAACTACAGTGTCCTTTGTCCTTCAGTGTCCAATAATTGGTTTTATATGTATGAACTCAAGTCATCAGTTACTTCTAAACACCTGGTGCATTGCAGGGTTTGCTTAACTTTATATGTTGTTGTTTTTTAAACTAAAACATTCAACACACTTTTGTCAAAATGTTTGACTTTACCCTACAGATGTGTGTAGTCTGTATATAACTTTTACAGTGTTTCTCATTTACTGTTCCATCGCAAAGGCATTACATGCCCTCAATACCATTAAAAAGAACTTTTCATTCATTTATTTCCATTGCAGTTCTTTGGTCACTACTGTCAGTTTATTTTTGAAAAAGTCATACGTCATCGATCAGCGCAAAACGCACGAAAAGCAGTAAACAAAGATCGACACAATGGAGGAAGCAGCAATGGAAGAAGCAACAATAGTTGGCATGTTTATGTTTGCTATGTTGTTATATGCAGCGATGGCTTCCATCGCTCCTCTCTCTAACAACTCGTATTCCTAAATAACGTTTCCCGCCACACATATGCATTTCCTATTTCCTCCTGAGTTGACATCATTTCCGACTGAGTTACAACCAATCGACAGCGTTCCCGCCCAGCATCTTCACCGGGCCTTTTATCGGGCCATTCCGAGTACCTACCCCTGATCAGGTACTCAGAAGGTTCCGGAAAATGGCCCGGTGTCAATAACGTTTTAGAAAGCTGAGGCTACATCACGAGTATCGAACCTTATAAAGAGCTACAAGCTTTATACACAAAGGCAGTGTTCACATTCAGGGACTGCATTCTTCCAAAGTAGCCAACCTACCCAGTCGATGTAGGTTGGGTCCTTCTTTTACTGCAACGACGGGAAATAAGCAGTTGTGAATTTGGACGGTCTAACCTTCAGATTCATTCCCATCCTTACCTCGCCAAATATCCTAAGGCCAAGAAACCGTGACGGCACCAGACAAATGTTAAAACTAAAGTTTGTGGCAATACGCAAAGAACTACAACACCCACCAAAAGAGCTTGTTTAAGCTGATTTTTCTTATGATTTTTGACAAAAATTAAACAACTACGAAAACTGCAAAAGCGTAAAAACACAACCACTTTGTGCTTTTAATTTTCGTATTGCAATGTTTTAATATACTTACATTTAAAACTAATCGTCTCCGGGGTGGACCACGAAAGCTGCACAAGAAAAGTCCTTTAAATATGGAAAAAGAAGGTTGCACTTGTGGGCTGCATTTGAATTTGGATAGCATAGGTCACATTGCTGTGACATAATTGGCCTTCAAAGGCAGCCTTGGAAGAATGCAGCCCCTGAATTTGGATGCAGCCAAAGTTTTGTCCTGTGCACAGTAATGACCTTTGAACTAGAATTGATCTGAGTTTAACTAAACTCCATGTATGATAAACATATTTTATTGCTTTTAAAAACAAATGTCTTATTTTCTAATCTACATCAATGCGAGTATAACTAAAAAAGGAATAGCAGAAGAAAAAAACTAGTGTTTTAGAAGGTGCTCAGTGGTGAGTGTTGTTTTTAGAACAGGTCTGTAGGTGACTAGTGGTTCACGGGTTATGCCAGGGTTAGGGATCTCTAGTCAATTTTTCTCAAAACTGCATATAATTTTGACAAAACAACAACCGGAATTTTATTTATTTATTTATATAAGACATTTTTGATCTTATATATTTTATTTTTTAAAAATTCATATTCATACATAGAAAATAGAACTCAAAAGAAGTTGCTAGAATCAAGACTACATAGTCAAAAGTCATCTAGAGCCTCCACAAAACTTATTTTGGTCAATTTAAGTTTTTGTAGCGTTACGAACCAGACCGTCTAGGTGGTCTGTGTAACAATAAAAGAGGCATGTTCAGATGGTAAAATCATGGCAAGATGTTTTATTAACAAAAGTAACCAAATGCAAACACAAACTAAACCGGCTGGTAACAATTAACAAAGGTCTCATACAAAACAGCAAACCAAAACCCTAAACTGAAGTGATTGTCTTAGTCTGCTTTAAGCAGCTTGTCAGAAAGACATCACATTACTGGCATTCAAATGTATACTTAACCCACAATTACTCTCAAACGGCTATCAGAATGAATACTGAATTGTTTGCTAAAACCTTAAGAGACCAAACTAGAGAAATTAACACAAAATAAACCACCACCGGGGAGCCAACAGCACAGAAAACCGCTCTGTCCTGCTGCTCCTAGAATCTGAGGTGTGGCTGGGCTTTGTAGCAGTGTCAGGGCTGATTGGAAGTTGGGACAGCAGGTGAACACAAAGTGGAGGCCATTAGTGGGAGTGGAGCCAGGTGCTACAGGTTCCCTCCTCACACACTCAGAAAGGGAGAAAACAGAGGAAAGTTTAAAAAAACACAAAACAGCCAAGGGCTGTAACACTTCCCCCCTTAAAAAGAAATTAGAGATGCAATCTCTAATTTCAACCACAACCCCCCCCCCCCTCTCCAACATTCTAAAAATCATAAACTGTCCAATAACCATACACACCACTCATTCTAATGTCCGAGGTGGAACGATGTGAAGCGGGGGAGATGACAAGCAGCCCATCAAAGACCAGGACCCATCCAGAAGTCCAGCGTCGATACACCATAAAGTCCAAGTAGAGTTCTGCACCATGTCCAAAAGCCCATTTCACAGAGAGCCAGCTTGAAGCCGTCCTGATGGTCAGTTCCAAGTCCACGTGCTGCCATCTAGGGACCTTGACCAGTCCCAAACACACAAGGCAGATCATAACGTGGGAACAGGGCTAAAAACTGACCTCCATTCAGTGGGGTAATGATGACTTCCACGACACGTGTCCCGCTCAGGGACACACACACCGAGGGGAGGAGACGGACGAAGACCAAGTCTGATGCCAGACATCAGACGTCCAAACGGGGCACTTGCATCCGCAGTCGAACAGTCCAAGGAGGTGTCATCCTTCATTTCCAAAGTTCTCTTTAGTTTCTTCAAAACGTCCTCTTCAGCTGATGTCACCTTCCTCTCGTCACATCCACAAACACCCAGGAGATCAGAATGGAGCACTGTGCATTCAAATGCAGTCCACAAGTGCAAAGTGGAGGCCATTAGTGGGAGTGGAGCCAGGTGCTACAGGTGCTCTCCTCACACACTCAGAAAGGGAGAAAACAGAGGAAAGTTTAAAAAAACACAAAACAGCCAAGGGCTGTAACAGTAGTATTTTAATATGCATCAGCTCAAGTCATCAAATGACAAATGCATACAGGTTTTTTGTGTATATGTTTTTTTTAAACCATACTGTATATCATTAATTACATTGTCCCGAAATTTCAGTTCTGTACCATTATGTTTTGTTTATGTAGAATCGATTCATGATTTGAGTGCATTTTGTGTCACTGTTTGAAATTTAAAAGCACAAGTGACTTTTAAAAGTGTCATATTCGAAATTCGACAAGCAGATTAATTCAGTGGTCAAAGCTTCTTCCAGCTCTGACTTTTGGCGAAAGTAAAACCTTTTCTAAGTTGCTGTGACCTACAAGGAGCCATTCATGCTTTCATCAGCTCCTGTTTGGACAACTGCAATGCTTTAAATACAGGTTTACCACAAAAGTGCCTTGCCAGGTTGCTGACCAATACCCCTAGGCATCAACACATCACTCCAGTTCTCTCACCACTTCATTGGCTCCCTGTGAATTTAGGATTGATATCAAAATTATAATGTTTGCGTTTAAAGGTATTCATGGTCTCGCCCCTTCTTACATCAGCGACAGCGTCTCATTGCAAAAACATGGCAGAGAAACAAGGTCTTCTAGTCAATACATGTTCCAAGAACTGATAAAAAAACTACCACTTGACCTGCGCATGACTACTTTTTGACATTTTTAATGTCAAGCACTTTGGTCACCCCCTCAGTAGTGTGAAGCGCTACATAAACATTGATTGATTGATAAAACCGACTAATATTCAAACATGTAACTAAACCTTGAAAATTTTATGTCGTTGACCTTATCAAAGCTGTTTGACTGGATTCCCTCCAAAAAGATTCACCACCATTTCCATGTTTGTTAAATGCTTTTATTTATTCTAATCAAGTTAAAATAAGAGGCACAATTTTTCTGATATGGCACTGCATGGTAACATTCATCATATTTCTACTGAACAACATCAGTCAAGCTTTATTTTTTCATCAGTTACTCTACTTTCATTTTTATCCTGAACCTCCTGCAGCAGAGGAACCTACAGATCAGAACTGAAGTCCAGACGAAGGTTCCAGTTATGACCATGAAGAAGGCAGCCACATCCAGACAGAAGTAGGAATACCAAGGCAGGCTGAAACCTGCTGCCTGTAGGTGGGATGCTCCCTTGTTCCTGATGACATACTCAATCCAGAAGATGGCCGTGTCCATGGGAGACACTGGTTGGTCTCGGTGGAGCTGGGAGAGACGCTGGATGCTTCGGCGGTAAGATGGATTCTCTAAGACGTCCTCTAGAGCCTCCAGGAAACTCTCTTTGGTTAGAGATCTGACCTCCACCACCCGAGCTGCACCACGTACCTTCATTCGGAGTACGTTGTCAAACTGATCAAACATAAGAGGCATGGCCACAACAGGAACACCATGATAGATGGCCTCATACATGCCATTACTGCCCCCATGAGCTACAAAGACACGGGTCTTGGGGTGT
>SSNS01001330.1:14824-27643 GCA_006937985.1 Aphyosemion australe | reverse complement strand
GTTGTTCACCGTGTTCAATTTCATGCTGATTGGAGGGTGTTAGTGAAAGTTACAGTCAAACGTAAGTTCACCGCGTCACGCCATAATTCGCCATGGCGTCTGGAACCAAAATGGCCGACTTCCTGTGCAATATAGAGTATAGCTTAAAGAGACTTTT
The DNA here is from genome assembly GCA_006937985.1 of Aphyosemion australe. Classification (NCBI taxonomy): domain Eukaryota; kingdom Metazoa; phylum Chordata; class Actinopteri; order Cyprinodontiformes; family Nothobranchiidae; genus Aphyosemion; species Aphyosemion australe. The sequence goes on along the minus strand of SSNS01001330.1, from coordinate 27,486 downwards.
TTGTAGGTACTGAGACACTACATCAGCGTGCAACGTTTAGTAATTGTCAAGCAAAGCATGGCTTGGGGCTGACAGTTTAAATATTCATAGGGGGCGCTATTTCACAAATTAGGCCACGCCCACCGGATTTTTACGTCACCTTCTATTGAGAGTCGGACTAGGATGGCTCACCCCAAGTTTCGTGGCAATATCATGAGAATTGAGGAAATGACAGGCAAACGTAAATGCACGACGTGATATCGAAATTCGCCGTGGCCCCAAAGCCCCACCTCAATTCTAAACCTGCCATTATTGGACACAAAGAGACCCCAACATGTCCACTGCTGTTTGGCTAAAATTGATGCTGATTAGGTTAAAGGGGTCAAATATGGAGCTTTGAGAGTAAAGCATGGCGTGGCGGCAGGCCAATGTTTGACGGTTAGCCACGCCCAAACCGAACATTTCTCGTAAAATCCGTAGGTTCACTTTTTTCTATATGGTCTTAAGAGTATATAAAAAAAATTTGAAGGCGATACGTCAAACGGCGAAGGGGGCGTGACCGTAAATAGAACGTGTCCGAAAACGACAAAAAAGCGTCTGGAACCAAAATGGCCGACTTCCTGTGCAATATAGAGCATGGCTTCAAGAGGCTTTTTTGTAGGTCCTGAGATACTACATCAGCGTGCAGCGTTTCGTAATTGTCACGCAAAGCATGGCTTGGGGCTGACATTTTTGATGGTCCTAGGGGGCGCTATTTCGAAAATTAGGCCACGCCCACCGGATTTTCACGTCAAGTTCTATTGGGGGGCGGACCAGGATACCTCAAAAAAAATTTCGTGTCGATATCTTTTGAAATGACGAAATGGGAGGCAAACGTATGGCCATGGCGTTACGCCTGACTTTGCCGCGGTGTCACAGCCACGCCGTCTTTCGAAAAGTCTCATAAAGTGACGGCATGCTACCCCAACTTGTCTTGAGCTACCAGATACAGTTTTGTGGTGATTGAAATAAAGGGTGATTTTTGGGAAATTTCCCAGTAAAACATGACCTTTTTGGTCCTGAGTGGGCGGGGCTTGTGTGATGTCATCACTTGACCATTCATTTTTGTTCAGGGGCGGATGAGGAGTAACCAAAAAAAATTTTGTGACTCTAGCCATTTCGGTTATGAAGTTATAGCCGTTTAAAAATTTTTGGCGAGTAGTCAAACTTCGAGGCCTGGCCCCGCCCCTTCAGCATATACGAAAAGTCAGTTTTATTGTCTCATTTTGATCGCCCATCCCTTCTGAGCAAAACGAGACCATTTTCGAGCCAATCGTGCGAAACATGACCGAGTAGGTCAATCAAGAACGGACCCTACAAACGCCCAAAACGGGGTCAAAATCGCTACTTCAATCCAAAATGGGCGACTTCCTGTTTGATGTTGACCATGGCTGCAAGAGACTTTTCTGTGCGGAATGGGGAGTAGGAGAAGCGTGCAAAGTTTCGTAACTGTACGAGAAACTAAGGTCAATACGGAGCCTGTTTTGAAAGTTTCTAGGGGGCGCTATTTCGCTATTTCTGTTGCGATATTGCTGGATTCTTGCGCTCCCTGACTTTTGGTAGTTCTAAAGAGGCCTGCAAAATTTGGTGAGTTTTTGAATATGGGAAGGCCCCCAAAATGGCACTTTGTGGGCGCAAAGAATAATAATAATAATAAACAGAGCAAAAACAAGAGGCCTTCGCAGCGCTTTCGCTGCTCGGGCCTAATAAACAAAGCAGATACAAGAGGCCTGTCGCAGCGCTTTCGCTGCTCGGGCCTAATAATAATACATTTTATTTAAAAGCGCCTTTCAAGTCACCCAAGGACACTGTACAAGATAAAAATAGAGCAAGATAAAAACGTTACAAAGATATATTAAAACACTAAGACATTATAATTAAAACTAGGTGGTAAAAGCTTGTCTGAACAGGTGTGTTTTTATTAGAAATGCTTTCGTTTGTTTTAAATTCCAACGGACACGGAAAAGAAACAGAACAGGGGGAGTGAGAAGGAAGCGATGTGGGGAAAACGTTCACAGAAATTAACAATAAAGGATGCAAAAGAATCCACTTCTAGACCTGCAGAAAGAGAGAGAGAAAAAAGGGGACACAAAAATACAACAGAACCAAAACATCACTGCTCCAACAACATGAGGATGTATAACAGCAGCAAGTCTTGCTGAAAAGCACACAGTAATAAATCCTAGTGCATATAGTGCCAACCACAGCCTTTGGTTATGTGTTAGAAACACCCAAGCCCATACTTGTGAGAGCACCATGTGAGCACCTGTGTGTGCACGCGTTTGTGTATGTAAGGTTTCTCTAGAGGAACGTCCAATAGCGAGTGTGGGAGGCCACAGACCTGCCCCCAAAGACCCATGTAGGATGGAGGAGATCCAAGCCCTGAGATCCCGAGGTCTCCCCAGATCGTGGGGTCCCCAGAGAGACCGCCACTGGAGCAGCCCCAACCCCTCACCCAATAGGCACAGAGGCTCTCCCAGGGGGGGGGGGGGGGGGGGGGGGGGCAACCAGCAGCCGTGCCAGAAGTCCAGGAGGCAGGGCAGCTTTATTTATACATTCATACACAGAGGCAATTCAATGTGCTTTTCAATTAGCAAGAATGGCAAGACCAGTAAAATCAACATGACAGCACAATTAAAATACACAACTTCAATTTAGATTTAAAAGGACAAAGGGTGAGCAGATACAGTGTAAGAAACATTCATTCAAAGGCTGATGAGTACATGAAAGTTTTCAATGTTGATTTAAAAGTTACTAGAGTTGGGACACATTTGAGGTCATGAGGAAGCTGATTCATCTGTGTGCAGCATAGTAGCTAAAAGCAGCTTCACCCTGTTTGGTTCTGACCCGGGGTTCTACCAGCTGACTGCTTCCTAAGGATCTCAGAGCCCTGCTGGGTGTAGATACTGGAAGGAGATCTGACATGTATTTTGGCCCCATGCCATTGAGTGATTTATAAACTAAGCGCTTTGAAATGGATGCTGTAGTTTACTGGTAACCAGTGTAGAGATTTAAGAACAGGAGTGATGTGCTCGGTTCTCTTGGTTCTTGTTAAGACTCTAGCAGCAGCATTCTGAAGAAGCTGCAGTTGCTTCACAGCTTTTTTGGGAAGACCAGACAGAAGACCATTGCAGTAGTCCAGCCTGCTGGAGATAACAACAGCAAGCCCCCAGGGCCGCTCGAAGCCACCCACTCAAGGGTAGGCCGATCTCAAAATCCAGCAGCCCGGGACCCATGGGCGCCCAACCCGGCGAAAACCCGACAGAGCCCAGGGGCCTGGACTCCACCAGGCAGTCACCGGGAGCGAGCCAGCAGATGCCAAAAACTTCCAGCCCCAGACACAAGAGCTGCAAATACGCAGGCATACTGAGGTACCAGCAGGAAATGTGTTCGTGTGTGTGTGTGTGTGTGTGTGTGTGTGTGGGGGGGGGGGGGTCAAGATGTTGTAGCACTACAAGATGTCCCAGGAGAGGGGAGGAGTTCAAGACTCTACCTGACAGATATGCAGTCACACACAATCACAGTCACCCACCCTCATAGGGGGAGCCAGCGATTGGATCACTTTGGATGCTTGGGGGTACACATTTCCTCTCTGACTGTAGCTGGGAGCTGCCACTCCAGCACAAGGACAGACTGCTGTGAAGAGCACACACAGCAGAGAGAGAGAGCAGGAAACTATATCAGAGTCAGAGTCTCCAAAAGCCACACTGCTCATGGCTGCCTTTGTTTACTAAGGAGGAGGACATCACAGACTTCTCCACGTGTCTTCTGCTCCACCCACATGCTCGAAAAGTTCCGCGTTCTCGAGAAGGCTGTGTGAACAAATCCTGGCCGAGCGTGGCTGGGCCGACACTACAAAGACCGGACTGTGGCTGTGTTGACTGACGCAGCTCTGCAGTATCGCGTGGACATCGGGGGCAGTTCCACCGGATTGGCAGACCAGGGTGGTGGTCTCCCTATTTAAAAAAGGGGAACGCAGGAGACCTAAAGGAAGACCCAGGACACGCTGGAGGGACTATGTTTCTCAGCTGGCCAGGGAACGCCTTGGGATTCCCCTGGAGGGGCTGGCCCAAGTGGCTGGGAGAGGGAAGTCTGGGCCTCCCTGCTTAGGCTGCTGCCCCCGTGACCTGACCCTGAATAAGCAGAAGAGAATTGATGGATGGATGGACGGACGGACGGACGGACGGACGGACGGACGGACGGAAAGGACGGACGGACGAACGGACGGACGTTTCTATAGACCTTACATTTAAACCACTGTGCAACCATCAGATAAAAGTTGTACTCATTTATTTATGTTTATTTGACATTTGAATGCAAATGGATGGAGGAGAGATGGACCAGCAGGTCAGGACTTGCCTGCAGTGATGAGAACATTTCTCTGGTTCTGTTGTGGTGAAGAAGGAGCTGAGTTGAAAGATAAAACTTTTGTGTTACTAGTTCATCTAAAATGTCCCATAGTCCTGAGATTTATATTATTATAGGACTCCTCAGTAGGGTAGCCGGGTCCAGAGTAGAGGGACTGCTCCTCATCATCAACATGAGTCAGTTGAAGAAGTTCTGATCTGAAGCCTCCTGGTCAACTTCCTCTGGGGTGAGACCATATTGGGCAGGTCAGTGGAGGGATAGATAAATCATCTCTCACCTGGGAACCCTTTGAACGAGCCAGGAAGTAATGTAAGGGAGAAGGAGGTCCAATCCTAGAAAAGTGGAACTACATCTGATACGTCAAAGAAAACGGATTATGGGAACTTTGTAATGATCTGATGGGATTTGCATGGTTGAAACCATGTCAACATGTTTAAGGAACTCTGGGAATCACAGATGTTTCCATCTATTTTCTTTTCCATTCCACGTGAACTCGACCATCTGTATGCTCTCCACTGGCTCTCGGCATCTTTACCCACAAGCCACCAGGGGTTACTCTCTAAAGCTGCTCACTTTCTCATTATGAGTTTTTACTTCTATTGAAGACTTTGTAGACATGGGCGAGTCATGCCCTCAATCAATAATTATGCAAACATGGCCTTAATCAATACATGAAATATGAAATAAGGACAAATACTAATATGGAAATGTTGCTTCCTCATTCAAATTAATGGGCTTGAATCGGAAACATTAGAATAATAAAGCGTTCACTTGACTTTCATGTGTTGGTGCTGCGTTTTAGTTGACACAGAGTTCAATATTTGAACAGTTTTTACAGGCGGGGAGACAGAAAGAAAAGAGTTTTAGCTCTAGAATTATTTAGCTTGGAGTGATAGTGGTAGTAATAAAGAAGTTATTGACCAATTGATATTGATCGACAGCTCCTCGGGCGAAACAAGCCGACCTTGGTCTCCCTCTGTGACTTGCCCTCCCTCCGTCTCACTACCCTCTAGTCTCCTCCCCCGGAATTCAATAATATCTTATTTCACACAGTTTAAAGCCGGACAACGTAAGGGCAGGAATTTCTGGAAATTTTTCCATGGCTACTTGCCTGTAGGAATTTGGCAGAGTGTGCAAGCGTGATTAAAATCAAAACTCTGGTTAGTCTTGATTAGAGGTTATCATCCAGCAGAGACAGAATGGGAGTGGGAGGGAATGAATCCAGAAGAAAGGAAAATCCAGAGGCTCTGCCTGGCATTCGTCAGATAGTGACCTGGAAGTTTTAGAGGGGAGGAGTAGCAGCTACTACTCCCAAACTCCATCCTCTAGCTCATGTAGAAGGACTGACGTGGAGCGGGTTTGTGTTGAGTAACAACTTGATCACTGTGGTTCTGGTGTTTTATTCTTTCAGTGCATATGAGATTCCTGAAACACATTCCAAAGTTTTCATGTTTGAACACAGAACATTAAACCTGGAGCAGTCGAAGCAAACCTGTAGGCTCTTTAGCATCATCAGTTCAGACTCATTTGGTTTGATTTAGTCGGACACACAGCTGATGGAAAACAAGCAGAATGATTATCGTTTGGGGAAGTGAGACAACAGGAAACACCTGACCTCTCACCTTCATGGGAACACACACACACACACACACCACTCTTTCAAATTCAAAAATACTCTAATAATTCCAGAGGGAAGTTAGGTAATACTTAATAAATCCTTCATCAGAGGACGGCGTTCTGGAGGAGGTTTATATAGTTTCAGACTGGCCCATGAGGCTCAGCTGCTGCTACACCCCACAACAGCAATTCAGCAAACGCCACACTGTACTGGCTAGGGTACGGTTTACTGTTTTAACCAATAGAAATTCAGTTTCAAATGTAGTGCAGTCTTTTAACCCGAAGAGGGCGCTAATACTGCCGGTTTTAGGTGAGATGTTTGGTTGGACAGCCTTTTCCAACAACACGGCTCCATATTTTCCTCGACCTTTTCAGTACCTGCTTCGCTGTGAATCCAAGTGTGTTGAGCCGTGCAGAAAACGTGATGTCATCTACTGTCAGCCCCTGATTGGCTAGGGGGAGGACTCACTGGTTGCTCCTGCTGCTTCGTTGTTTGCAGCCTTTTCGGGTTCAGAGTCTGACAAAAAAAAAAAAAAACAGAGACCAGTGGTGGCTTTATGTGAAATATTTCCCTTCTTAGTCCATAATAAGTATTAAAATGAACAGCTGAAAAATGATTACAATTCCAAAGCATTAATTTCCCTCCTCCAAATAAGCAGCAGTGTTGTAGAGTCAATTTTTCAAATTTACAGATAGACTGTAATTGTATTGTAACTCAAATAAATACACACGTCTACTGTGAGAGCCTTTAAGAGCAACTGCAGTCAATAATTTACATTTTTGTTTTTATTTACATTTTATCTTGTTCTTAGTTATTTTCCAACTTGAGTTTTCAGTCTCCAGCAGTCTCAAGGAATCATCTCCTCAAACAAAGCATGCGCACCCCAACGAGCCATACTCAGCTCTCAGGTGACACTAACACGACACAGAAATTGAATTAGATATTCTGTTTTGAACAATATAATCATATAAAATGAGAGCAAATAAACACATCTTACAGCAAGTACAATGTCAGCTCTATGTGTAGAAACCAACAGTGAGTGACAGAGAGAAAAGGAAATCCAGCACCTTCTAGCTAGTTGTTCTCTGAAGCAGGGGCGCTGTCGGCCAGCACCACAGAGGGATTCTATTCACGGATGCTGATTTGCCCAAAATTCCCCAGTTCTCCCTGATGCAGGAAAGCTGAGCATGAATGGAGAAAAAGTCACCTACCAGTTTTGCACTTACAACTCTGAATTAAATAAGGCATTTTTTGTATCTGGGAACAAGAGAAACTTCATATCAAAAAGCTGCGTTTCCTCATGAGTCCGCAGTGGATGCCCGTATGACTGAGCGCCCCCCCGCCCCGCTCTCACGGACAACACAGAGGCTGAACAATCCGTGCATGGCAACTAACCAAACGGCGAGCAGGAGGTGGGGACGCAGAAACTGACAAGTTGAAGAAAATGCAATGGTGATTTGAAATATAAACTTCCTCGGGATAAACACTGTCAATATTTAAACCCAGGGTAAAAACAAGGTCCAGAGTATGAGCTCTGGTGTGTCGGGCCAGAAACATGCTGAGTAAAAGTGAAAGAGTCCATGAGGCTGGTAACGCTCCTATCAAAGTGGTCAGAGTCATCATCAATGTGAATGTTCAAATCACCAACAATCACCAGTCTGGACAGCTTCACAGTGGAGGATAAAAAGTCACTAAACTGTTTGGACCAGGTGGACGATAAACCACAGCACAGTCAAACGGGTCCTTACGCCCGACTCTAATCAGCGGCAGTTCAAAGGAAGAAAAGCGACCTGAAGCTACGAGAAAGATGGTCTCTAAAGAAATAGAAAATCCAGGTTTTAGTGCGAATTAGATTGTTAAACAGGAAATAGAATGATGTCATCTAGGAGAGAAGGAGGAGATTTTGAAATTTGAATGTCTATAGCCCCCCCCTACCTTCTGGAAAAAGCTGAAAGTCTTGCCTCATACGTGCAGGGAAAGCAGAGATATCATAGAGAAGTTAAACAATAGTCTGACGTAGCGCAGGGTGTACTGCTACAGTAATAAATCCCTCTTTGTTCCCCTTCCTCCTCTTCCACAGTTAGCTTGAAGTTTACAGACTGACATTAATTCAGTGCAGGTGGAGTTAGCAGTCATTCCCCAGCTGGCCAGCCATGAGACATGCAGACGTGGAAACAGGAAGAGAGAGAGGAAGTCGCTGGGGGTAACTAATATTGAAATACCAGGATGTTATCAATTCATGAAAGGTCATTTTGGGCAGTTCCAAGCTGTCAAAGCAAATATTAGGGCTAGGGTTAGGGCTCTGCTTCGATGTGTTTTACAGCATCTTGGTTTTGTCTTTAGCTGCACTCCCAGTCCTCTGAAGCTACATGATGGCACAAAGTATGACCCCAGGGCTGGCAGCTTCTGCCCACAAGTCTGTTTCCCTGCAACACACAGTCACATGGAGGGACAGATTCAGTGTTTGCCATGGGAGAGCTCCTCATTTACATCAATTATGGATAGTTAACTTCCATCCTCGTGGCCTGCTGCTGCATATTTCATGGCGAGGGGTGTATTTTATGAGTTAATGTGTCCAGTTGACATGCCTTTGAAAGCATTGGCCTGTCCCGTACACCATGAGCAAGGCTAAGGAAAGCACGCAAACATAAACCGTGTGTGTGTGTGTGTGTGTGTGTGTGTGTGTGTGTGTGTGTGTGTGTGTGTGCACAAAGTTTCTGTTTGGTTCGAGAAGTCACTCTACAGGAATGTGTTCTACTCTTGTTTGTGGGTCTGTGGGGTAATAAAACAGGTGAGTGATGTCAGAGCTTCAGAAGAAAGGACAACAGTGTTCCCATTCCATCCAGCCATCCATCCATCCAGCCATTTATCCATTCAGCCAGCCAGTCATCCATCCATCCATCCATCCAGCCATTTATCCATTCAGCCAGCCAGTCATCCATCCATCCATCCAGCCATCCATCCATCCATCCATCCATCCAGCCATTTATCCATTCAGCCAGCCAGTCATCCATCCATCCATCCATCCATCCATCCATCCATCCATCCATCCATCCATCCAGCCAGCCAGCCAGCCAGCCAGCCCTGATCCCACAGAGCTCCATTCATACTCCTCTCGTCCTCTTGCAGCCTGATGGGGAGGTGTTGCCAGCAGCTGGTGTCTTTGCATAATTTTGGAAGTATTTATCTGTCTTGCAATGAGAAAGAGAGAGAGAGAGAGAGAGAGAGAGAGAGAGAGAGAGAGAGAGAGAGAGAGAGAGAGAGAGAGAGAGAGAGAGAGAGAGAGTCAGATAAAGAAGGGAGAATGTTCTGATGGTACAAATTGCTTTTTTGACCTGGTAATTAGAGGCAGAAGATGTTGTGAAGGAGCTGCTGGGTTTCAATGAGGACTCATAAATTATGGTTTATGGACTCTAATGGCCTGTTGAGTCGTCCTCACAGACCTCACAGCACCACAATGGGCTCAGCGAGTCGGCCCAGCCCGGCTCGTCTCTGTGTTTCTGTCGCAGGAACACTAACTATGACATGAAATAATGCTCGCTCTCCTCCCATCCCCTCTGTTCTCTCTGTTGTAAGCTTGTTTTTTTTTACTTCATTCCTTTCCTCTGTTTTTCTCTGCTTGTCTTTGCTTCTTCTTTGTTCTTTTTTCTGACCATCATCATTGTAATTATCACCAGCTTCCATCTTCTCCTTTAATCCTACATTTCTCCTCTCACCGTTTCTCTCTTGTCCTTTCCTTTTTTGCTCTTTCAGTCCAGCATTCGCGCTGCTTTCCCCTGTTTGTCAGTGCTTGTAAATGATGACAAATGTCTGTTTTTGTTCTTCAATCACTTTTCTTTACCTGTGAACTCTTGTCTTACACAGTCTACACCTCCTACACATCTCGCTGTGGCCCCTCTGGTCCAGACCCTTCCCTTTGCCTTGTTTTCCTCCATGATTCTGAATAACCTGAACGATGTCAGATGAACCCCAGACCTGCTGTTCTGCATGACTTATCCATTATTTAACAATTTTCATAGATTTTACAAACCTGAAGTGTTACATTAGATGTAAACGTATCGTATTAAACATCCGTCTTTAGGAAGGATTGCAATTAGTTTGGTTGTGCTCTATTACTGACTGAGGAAAATATAAAACAGAGCGGCCTGATGTTGACCCCTCACATTTCATGAGTGCATCCCACCATGTCAATTTCCTGAGTCAGGTGGACGGGACATCCAACCTGCTGCAATAGTTGGCTTTTTTCTAAACCTTGAAAGCAAGGCTTATTCGTTTTTTGGTTGGATTTCATCATCTTGTTACTTCAGTCACATCTAATTAAATAGGGAATTATCCTTTTTCACAGCAGTTCTTGGGCTACATGGGGGTGGAGGTGGGGGTGACACAGTCCCCATAAGGTAAGAAGGTCTTGGGTCCAAATCAGCTGATCCTTCCTGCGTGGGTTTTGGTGTGGTGGAACAAAAACAGCTGATTACAGAAGACTGAAGGGAAATAAACGGTGGGTGAGACACCCATGTCTGATCCAGCCTTGATGGTGTTCTTGTTCTTATGTGGACTAAACTGACTCATGATGGTCTAAAAGGAGTAACTGAAGAAAGAAGACAGAAAAGACAAACAAGGACTAGCGGGTTCAGCGGGCCCTAGTAAAGGTGTGCGGCCCCATCTGGGTGTTACATCCTGTCAGTTAGCAGAACCTACGACATCTTCAAACACACTGCCTCTGTGTGAGGAGCTCCCTGAAGTGGTCTGCAGCTACTTTGCCTTGAAAGCACCCAGATTTCTGCAGTTGTGTGCACTTTTAATTGCAATCGCATCGCTTGCCCCCAGTCCCTCACATGTCTTTCTCGCCCTTCTTTTGCCTTGATTCGCTGGGCCCCCAACTGCTTACTCCTCCCCCTTGTCTCTTTCTTATTCTGTCGTTACAGCCCTCGCTCTATCTGTCCATTCTTCAAAGGGAGCTTAGTTCATTTTATTTTAATTTTGTAGACGAACCCTAAGGGGACGAATGAGAGATGGCGGTGTGAGGAGGGGGAGAAATAAGAAACTCAGCTTTATTTTCAGGATGGCTCTGTGGTATTAGGGCAAAGCCTTTGATGGTGGCTTACTGGTCCATCATTGATGGTTCCTAATAAACAAATGAATAACCTCAAACAGAATGGGAGTACGTGCTGATGTCTGCACATGCATGCACAAAGAGAAGTCTCTGCTTGGAGTTTGGTCCTATTGTCTAGTGGATAGCTCCGATTCTTTTTATTTTAGTTACACAGACAACTCATCAGACACCAAGCAGAGGTCTGAGAAGAAAACTGAACAAAAGATACCAGTCATGTCAAAGACTGGCAGCATTATGTAGTTATGGTCTAGAAGGTGAGTCCCTCTTGTCCCTCCGATGAAGAAGTTCTGATCCTGCAGCATTTAAGCCTTCAGTCTGGCCTAAATAACACCTGCTGAGCAGCTAGGAATAAAAAAAGTCACAACTTCCTTTTTGGCCTGGTTCAGTTTTTGCCTCGTCTCCTCCTTTCCGACATTCTTAATGATGTGTACGGTTACTGTAGCGGCTACCATCACATAATCCTATCATGTGTGGTGTGTTAAGAGTGCTTGTTCCGGGCATGTGTCCTTTTGGTGTCTCCGTCACGTTCTTCAGCCGTTAGTGACACAATATGAACAAATGACAGTCCCATCATGAAGGAATTCACATCACCTGTTGACTTTCACATCAGTTTGAGAGAGAGAGAGAGAGAGAGAGAGAGAGAGAGAGAGAGAGAGAGAGAGAGAGAGAGAGAGACAGAGAGCAGAGAGAGAGAGGATAGATAGATAGATAAACAGACAGAGAGATAGACAGACAGATAGATAGATAGATAGATAGATAGATAGATAGATAGATAGATAGATAGATAGATAGATAGATAGACAGACAGACAGACAGACAGACAGACAGACAGACAGACAGACAGATAGATAGATAGATAGACAGACAGACAGACAGACAGACAGACAGACAGATAGACGATAGATAGATAGATAGATAGATAGATAGATAGATAGATAGATAGATAGATAGATAGATAGATAGATAGATAGATAGATAGATAGATAGACAGACAGATAGATGATAGATATATAGATAAACAGACAGACAGATAGATGATAGATAGATAGATAGACAGACAGACAGACAGACAGACAGACAGACAGACAGACAGATGATAGATAGATAGACAGATAGATAGATAGATAGATAGATAGATAGATAGATAGATAGATAGACAGACAGACAGACAGACAGACAGACAGACAGACAGACAGACAGATAGATAGATAGATAGATAGATAAACAGACAGACAGACAGACAGATAGATGATAGATAGATAGATAAACAGACAGACAGACAGATAGATGATGATAGATAGATAGATAGATAGATAGATAGACAGACAGACAGACAGACAGACAGACAGACAGATAGATGATAGATAGATAGATAGATAGATAGATAAACAGAAAGATAAATAGATAGATAGATAGATAAATAGACAGACAGATAGACAGACAGATAGATAGATAGATAGATAGATAGATAGATAGATAGATAGATAGATAGATAGATAGATAGATAGACAGACAGACAGACAGACAGACAGACAGACAGACAGA
>SSNS01001329.1:15838-27677 GCA_006937985.1 Aphyosemion australe | reverse complement strand
TCCTTATTGTTACAACCCGTGAACCTGCAGGTATGCACCATGGCTCGATATATTTAAGAAAAACTACTTTTAAGTGACTTTAGAAGTTGTTGTTTCACTCATACAGCCAGGATTAGCAGCCAGACACGAGCCCGTTCTATAGCTGCGGTGACCGGCGCAGGGATACGAATGACAAAAACTAGTCCCGTTGTAATGTGACGTTGTAAATTTTTTCTCTTTGTTTGTGAGATGCAAATTAGCCATGCTTTCAGAGGCTAATCCTTTTGTGAGGCTAAACGGCGCAGATAAAGCGCCCCCGAAACTAGCCAGAACTACCTTTATGAATCACTTCTCCCCTGAAAATCTTTGAGAAGGGGGGTGTGTGTGAAATGGGTCAAAGTTTACAGAGCACTGGGTGGGTGAAGGAAGACATAAAACTTAATGTCTAAAAAAGCGAACTTTTCCTTTAAGGGTTAATTTGGTAACATCTTTTTTGGGGAAATTGTGATATTTGATTAAAAAAGCAAATCTGTTGGTTTCTGTTCAAAATTATAGTTTCAATTGGGTTAGAAAATGTCTTACCTATAGCACTTTGAATGCCTCAGTTTGAATAAAAAACAACTGATTGATAAACTAACAGCTAGTACCAGCAGAACTGATAACAGAATTAAAAATCTGACAACCTAAAACAACTTTATACTCGTTTTTAGCTGTTAATGCAAATGCTGTTGTATAAAACTTTACATCACATTGACTTACATGATTATTTATGTAGCGTTGTGTGGTTAAGTGTAGCAGCAGCTAAGCTGTGGCACTTCTGTAGGATCTTCTGCAAGAATATCACAATATTCCCACCAGAATTACCATGTAAAGTGAAATAATGGTTTAAAAAATAACATTTGCATGAATTGCTATGATTTTTGAGCCTAGAATTTTTTAAGGGGTTCAGCCCTAATCGGTTTCTTTTTTCTATTTTGTCGTCTCAGATGCTTTTTGATTGTTTGAGAACTGTTCTGACTGACAATTTGTTGCTTTTGTTGTTTCTCACAAGGTGTTGTATAGATCTAACTTTTTTATGTGACACTCACCACTGGTTCATGGTGAGTTCAGTGTTGCCGGATGAAATTGACAGTCTCCAGCCCAATCACAGCTGAAAACCCGCCCAATCCAAAAATAACCAGCCCAATCCACGAAGTTGCCAGACACCGGTGTAAACCCGTAAAATAATCACAAAGGCAATGAAAAACATTGCAAACAAGCTCTTATATCTGTTTTACAGTACCTGCAACGAGCTTTAGAGTCATCTCCTGGGCTCGGCCCGATCCAGGTTTTTAGTCACTCTCCCATTCCTTCCTGTACAATTTCTTGGGTTTTCCCCACTTTGGCATGTTTCAAAAGTTTTCAGCTTTAGCTTCTACCTCTTATATATACAGTCTTTGGCTTCTATGCAGCGTAGCTTCAGTGCCTTTGCTAGCTAAACTTTTTTCGCCGACGTTGTGGACCGTGACGTCAGTGTAAACAACTCAACGTGACTCACGGTGAGTTGCCAAATAAAATAACGTGATTGAGTACAACTAATGTCAAACATTTCAGATTTTTTTTATCTGTTATTGTCAATTTATTTATTAATTAGATTTTTATTTTATTTTTCCACCATAAAATCAGAGGGTGTTGTGCTGTTTTCACAATATTAAAAAACCGCCAAATGTGGGCAAAAGCAGCCCAATTTTCATCCACCCGCCCAATGCATTTTTTCCCCGCCAGGTGTAACTAAAAGAAGCCCAATTGGGCGGAAACCCGCCCAATCTGGCAACCCTGGGTGAGTTCCAGTTAGTATCTTAATTGTTCAGGTCTATTTTTTTCACTTGCTTTAATATTGTCATTTTTATTTCCAGCACAAATTCTTCCTGTCCAGGACCAAACAACATAGAAGCACAATTTGCAGTAGGTGGAGGTGAAAACAAGAAGAAACTAAAAAGCTGCTAGAGATCAACAAAGAACAGATTTTATTTTAGCAGACTTTATATCAGGGCAAAATCTCACTTTGGTAAATGATTATGATGTTTTTATCATAACAAATTGACATATTTCATCTTTTTTATCAGTTACACGAAAATCAAACTTTGATGACTCATTCTGAAACTCTATGGCAGTTTTGGCTTGCTTTTAGCACCCCCTGGTGTTAGTTAGAGAAACCAAAAGTGAAACTTATCTCCTTGCTGGGCGTTCCTCTTTTTAACACCTTAATCTAAATGCTGAAATGTCTCCTCAGCCTTCATTAGTTTCTACAGGAGCAGTTGACCCGGACGGGATTATTTACTGAGTAAAATTCCTGATGAATGCATTTAGAAGGATTATAATGTGGGAATATAGAGGTGTCTGATGGAAAGGGATTGATGGGAACAGTGAGTTAATAACGGTCAGATCAATTTAAAGGGTGTGAGAAAGAGAAAAACGGGCTGGAGAGGAGGTTAGGGAGGAGACCCGGAGAAGGAGGAGGAAGAAGGTTTAGGATCCGAGACGCCAAAAATGTTTCATCTAATAAAAAAGCACGGATCTGGCATTTTAAAAACTTCTATTATAAATTATATAAACACACACACACACTAATCAGGCTTCATTCGCGCACTATTTTCTCTTCTGAATTAAAATCCCAGATTAATTTTCTGCTCAAATCAGAAATGTAAAAATAATAAAACAATCTGCATTTTTCTGCTGTATAAAAATATAAAACGCATCTCCTCAGATGACCGGATTATTTTATAACATTAAAAAACAAAAATAAAATCTTGAAACAACAGATCACCGCGGAGACAGCTGTTTCCTCACATCCGCAGCAGTTTTTTACTGATAAACATGTGACCGGATGAAAATCTAAAACTAACGTTTGTGCACATTTCTGCTCTTTTTGATTTTATTTTTAAGTTAAAGTAAATAATATAAAGAACCAACAGTTGTTTGTTTTCCCAGACTGAAGACCCAACACGTTTATCTGCATATTCAAATGTGGGTAAAAAAATAAATATTCTGATAAATAATTTTTTTCAATTTTACGCATTTTATTATATTTGCCAACCTTACACAAAAAAATCAAACTTTAGTTTGAATTCTGCAAATTTAAACAATTGTTTATATGCAAATGAGCCAAACTGAAAGAAAGGGCCAAATTTAAGGTTTTGATATGATCCTGTAACACCGTAATTGGTCTTTATTTGTTTTTAACATTTTTGCATTTGCAAACATTTTGACGCGTATTTAAACGGTCCGTTTCCGGAAGAGCTAAACAACAGACGCATTGTGTTTTTGTTATAAATATACTTAAAATCATGTGGGAAAATATTTTATAAAAAGCAAAAACGTAAAATTTAACAAAATCTAATTTATTAATATGTTATTTAAAATAAATCAAAAGCTTTTATATTAATAACTCAGAAAGCTTTAATTCTTTTATATTTTATCTTTGTTATTTATCCTATTTGCATAAATGAAAATACTTAAAACTTAATAAGATGTCTGAAGGCCAACATGTTAGTTTAATATTTTTATGTGAAGATGCAGACAGGCAGGCAGGCAGACAGGGAGCTCTGAGACAGCATCCTCCTTATCGTGACTTAAAAAAAAGTGCATTTGATTCTACTGAGGAAGGTGTTTACCTAGCTAAAAAACACATTTTATTATGCTTTGTCACAAATTCAGACATGTGGTATATGATAGTTAAAATATAAGTAGCCTATAATAAAAGAAAATTAATAAAAATATTAAAATATAAAATCTCAACAGGTAGGCTAGAAAAGTCCCACGTGATCTGTTTTCAATAGTGCGCCGGTGGTTGCAACCGTAGGCTGCACAAAAAACGGGCATAGTTGCTCACTCTGCGTTGACTCCTGTTGGGTTTGGACAGTGAGGACCCATCCAATATTGTGTGACGCTGTTACGCTCTCCAGCGCTGAATGGGGCGTGTACGTATTAATGACTTGAACGGCCGGAACAACGCTGCTTCGCGCATCACGTGACTTCCACGAGTGGGCGTGTCCTCCGTGTTACGTGTGCGTGACATCACCGAAGCCCAATAAGCTATCCTCGTTATTCTTACGGCCCGTGATGCTTTGCGTGAAAGATGCAAGCAACTTCCGGTCCGCATTTGTTTACATTGAGACGATGCGATTCCTTCATGCTAATCCTCTTTTTATGGACTTTTAGAGACTGAAAACATGCATGAACACCAGCTGTCACAGCTCAAACGGGACATCGTTACACTCCGTCTGCCTACTGAAGCAGAGAGGTGGGGGGGACGATCTTAAAGTCTGGCCAAAGCTAACGTACAGTAGCATTTTAGCTTCTTTCTGAACTCAGCTGCGTCTGACAGCGAGGCAATAAACAATCTTAAAAGCTCTGAGGCTTCTCAGTACCTACATCGTAATAACGTTGTCGGTGTTTTGTTGAAAGAGGTGGGACACAATCTTCTTTACTTAAAAGCAGACGTAGAGCCGAGTCAGAGCCTTAAATCCCTCAGCACCAAGCCTGGGTTTTAGTTTCTACATCAGGTGAAATACAAACAGCAGGATGGCACTTTTAGGTTAATAACGGCAGTCTAAACGCACGTTAAATTATAACTATTCAGAAAACTGTACACATGAAATAATTCCTGTTGTTGTGAGAATGCTGTCAGATCTCTTTACTACTCGGCGTCTCTTCTCCGGAGTTTTGTCATATCCAACTACAAAGTAGGATGCGGTGTTCCTCTCTGGGGGTTTTCACAATAAAATGAAAGGAACACACAAATAAAGTTTGTGGTGGTTTCAAGTTAAGATTTTTCAGCCACATCCTTCTGGGTTCCTCATCTCTGAGGCGGTGAGAACCGTAACGACGCTCGCAGCTGCACGGTCTCTCACTCTGGAGGTGCATGTTCTACATATCGCTCTTGTAGCTACAAATTTAATTTTCTCTGGTTGTTAGTACAAGCGCCAACAGCGCAACATCTTCCCGAGGCGCGTGACTACATTTTTTGGGGGTAAATATTTTTTAAAATCCTCTTCAAATGTTCAAATAAACTGCTACTAGCAAAGAAACCTCACAGTGCAAACCAATGAGTATGTGCTACTTCTGGTATCTCACCGGATGTTGCTAGCATCAGCGTTTCTCCATGAGGCTACTCAAAAATAACGTGGATTGGGTCACTCCAGTCGACAGATTGTCAGTCAAACATTGGCAGACATAAGCAGCGGACGTGTTTGGGACCGAAGGAGAGAAACACATTAAAATGGCGATATCTACGCAGGAATATTTGGATAATTCACTTTAGAAATAAGTGAAGGCATTTCTGTCACAAGTAGGTCAAATGTCTACAAAGTTATAAGAATATTACGTTACACCAGCTTTGGACAAATTGCAGAGTGCAGAAATGAGAGAACAGGTGAAGTTTTAGCAATAAAATTAGTCAAAAACAAGTTTTATTCTCAAAATAAGAGAGAGGCTAAGATATTACCACAGCTGAAAAATTTAAGTCTCCGTGAAAAATATATAGTCAACTTTGCCGAATGTTTCTCATACAAAGATAGAATCTGCTTTGTCTATGAGAAACTGGATAAAACCTGTCTGGAGTTAGTTTTACAAGCAAATGGTATGCCTGTTCATCTAACTGAAATAAGAGCTATTGCGTACCAAATGCTAGTGGCTCTGAAATCCCTTAACAACTGTGGATTCACGCATGCTAATGTTAAGCCAGAACATATTGTGTGTTTAGATGAGAATTCACATTGGTATAATGTCAAGTTGATAGGATTTTCAAACTCTGCAAAGACATCTGATTTAAATAGTGTACAGATCCCGCTGGCTTGTGGATACAGTGCACCTGAAATATACCTCGACAGCCCGCTGGATGAAAGCGTCGACATATGGAGCCTGGGTCTAACACTGGCTTTCTTATTTTTAGGAAAACACTATACCCCTGTCAAATGTGATTATTATTACATGAAATTTATTGTAGATGTTATGGGACAACCAGAAAAACATGTTTTGGATAAAGGATGTCAAAGCAGTCGGTTTTTTAAACAAGTTAAGCAGGGGTCTGACTACATTTGGACACTCAAAACCCCGGAAGAATTTGAAAAAACAACAGGGAGTGAGACGAACAGGACAGATCGCAAAAATTTTACTTTCGACGATGTGTTTTTACAAAAACAACGAGGGCCCAGGGATTACAATGACACGAAAACTTTCCTTGACTTTCTTAAGAAGATGTTAACAGTGAATCCAGCAGACTGGATCAAATCAGCGGATGCTCTAAAACACCCATTTATCACAATGGAGCGTCTACATGTTACTGCAGAAAAGAATTATGTGAAAAAATCAAAAAGAATTATGAAAAAGTGTCATTACACAGAACCAGAACATGTTTCTACCGTTCTTTCAACTCCAGACCAAAGAGAAAAGTCCCCATGCCTGGATCTTAGTAGCATAAAGAAGATAACGCCTCACCCTCATGAAGAATGCGCTGAGTTGTTTAGTAGTGAAAAAATTGATGAAGCAACATCTGGCAAAGGTTTATCAGTGGAAGCCAGGACAGTAAAAACAAACAAGCTTGATTTAGATAGTCCGCCATTGGAAAACTCTACAACATCGGAAACTGAAACGGATGACTCAGACATGGAACAGACAGACACAACCGATACAGACAGCAATCCTTCAAAATTAAAGCCAATATTATTAAAGGCAATTCAAAAGTTTACGTTGTTGAGGAAAAACTTGGAGCTGGGACATTTGGAGAGGTTGCCAGGTGTCGCATAGAGGGAACAAATAAGGTTGTAGCTTTAAAAGTAATAAGTGACACAGATAGAAGCGACTTTTTAAACGAAGTTGAAATATTAGAACGTCTCAACAATCTAACACATAACAACTACTTTATCAGATTGAATGACAGTTTCACCTATGAAGACCTTTTATATCAGGAATTTGAGCTTTTGGGCGAAGATTTGTTTGACTTTTTTTGTAACAGAAGTAGTCCTTTGAAGGTAGCTGAAATCAGAGCGATCACCATGACATGTGGAGTCTTGGCTGTCTCTTGTCTACTCTGTTTCTTAATCATTATTTATTCCCATCTATCAATAAATATGATAATCTGAGAATAATTGTGAAGCTCCTTGGTCAGCCTGATGAAAAACTACTGGAAAAGGGGACTCTAGTCTCACAATATTTCAGAAAAGACAAGAAAGGGTCTTGGAGATTTAAAACCCTGAAGCAATACCAAAAGAAGAATGGAGAGGTGTCTAATAGGGCAGACCCAGCCTATGATGATTTTACAACCCTGGATGACTTGTTCTTCTCAAAATACACGGACAACTCCACTGAAAAAGAAGATATAGATGCTTTCTTAGACCTCTTGAAGAAGATGTTAACATTGGATTCAGCAAACCGGATTCTGCCTGCTGATGCTCTCCAGCACCCTTTTATCACAATGAAGCATCTTGTTGACGCCTCAGATAAAAGTTATGTGAGAGAAGCTCGTAAAATAATGAAAAATATCCAATACAGAAAAACAGGAAATGTTTCTCCAGACGGTGAAAATGAAATCACCGTAAGTTCTCCTGGTCCCAGTAAGAAGCCAAGTGTTCAACCAGATTTAAATGGATTTTTATCAAAGTTATCATTTCATGAATCAGGATCCAGAACAGAATTAGATTCAGCAGATTTTGTGAAAAAAATTGTCAGAAAACAAAAAGCAATAAAAGATGCTAATGTCACAAGGAAGACATGTGTCACGAAGGTTAGGAACTTCTTTACCAAAAAGTACAAGTGCGTTAAACGTAACTTGTCTAGCATCATACAAGTCGTCTTGTTGTGCTTTAAGCACAGGTAGACCACAGAGTCTAAATAATAGAAATTTTAAAAGCTAGTGAATTTACAAAATCTTTCATTTTGAAGTCTTTAAAATCCTCAGTAGATTAATACATCTTAAGAAATCCCATCTAGACATTTTTAAGTTAGCATATCTTGACTTTGTTGTATGTTATTTTTTTTTTTTTACCATTTTAGTACCAAAAACGGGGCTGCATGGGGGCACAGTTGCCTCAAAGCAAAGGTTGCAGGTTCATATCCCACCTGTGGCTTTTTTTTAACGTGTTCTCCCCATGCATGTGTGGGTTTTCTCTGGGTGCTCCAGTTCCCCCCACACACCAAAAATATAGCAGGTTATGTTAGTGTCTCTGAATTATCCCTAGGTGAGAGCGAGTTAGTGACCTGTCCAGGGTGTCTCGTGTCTCTTACCTGTTGATTTAAATAAATCCCATTTCATTAACTTAAATGAACAAGAGCTGAAAAAATGAACAAGTTTTTATCACTTTAACACAATAATTACAGTTTATTTGAGTCCCATTATACTTTTAGCAGTTAATTAATTGTTCGAATGCCGAAAGAAGCATGGGCAGAACTTAACTTTAGATATTTTAGCTCAGTTCTAGCGTCACTTTAGCTCTTTATCAACTTCAGCAATAATTTGCAGCAATCAGCATTCAAACAGCATTCCTGCAAGAAATGCATTTCATCAAGTTTTGTTCATCACAGTTTATCCACTACTCAAATGCTGTAAATCTTTTATTTCCGATTCTTCGTATTTTCTCACGTTAAACCCTGCTAAATTGTTATCTCAGGTGATTTTAATCTTCATGTCGACACTCAGTCTGATCTATTTGCTGTCAATTTTCTAAATCTTGTCTTGATTTTACCCAACATTTAAAACAACCTTTATACAAAAAGTCACATTTTAGATTTTTTTTATCCCATGGATTATCCACCAATATGTCTTTGGTTACATATATTAGCCTTTCAGATCCCTACTATATCTATTTTATCTACATCAAGAATGAAGGACCAGTTCTTAGAATCTCTTAGAATAAGGATGCGAACAACTATAGGGTCAGATAATTATAAGTTTTATTTACTGTGTGTCTATACATGAGAAAGGTTGACAGCAGGCTACAGGTCTATTCATGTGAGCATCAACACGATTAACTGTTCAAAGTCAAAGAAAAGCGTTTTCATCACGCAGACCCTTCCACACGAATACCTCCTTTAAAACAACATAACTAAATGCATCAACATCTTTAAACAATACAGAACATTATCTGCATTACTGAGAAAATCAAATCCATGGACTAAAAATAGAAACATGATGAGAGCATTTTGGATGTTTGACTTTTTCAATGAGCATCTTTGCAAAATAAAAATCACTCATCCTCATTGCAGGCAGTCAAACTGGAACAAGGCGACTGCAGTTACTTATCCATCACCGTCCATGATTTGATGCCATTTTCTCTGGGTTGAGATGAGAAACAATGTAGTTGTAGTCACCCTAAAAAGCCCAAAGTTTATTTTTATACTACATGATAACTAGGAATGTGCGATATGGCCTAAAATTTATATCACGATACATTTTGAAGCACGTGCGGTAACGATATATTCTTTTCTGTTTATGCATGTCTAAATGACTGTTTCTGAACAATCTCACATACCAGAAGAATTGCAAAACAAATAATTATAAAAAGTATAGAATATGCCATTTAAATAACATTTAATGTTCAAAACTTAAATGCAAAATATCTCAAATAGTTTTTCTGTTTATGTTCTTTTTCCGAACAATGCAATAAAATGCAAGCTAAATGTCATGAAAACAAGATTTTAAATAGTTTGAACTTAAGTGAAAGATGTAAAAACAAAAATAACATTTCTTTCTGCTTTCCTGATCCATTTATTCATTTTTCATGTTTTTCTTTTGCTCATAGAAGTTAAGTTTTACTTAAGGAGTGAATAATTGCAGGTAAAATGATGCTCTGCTACGTTTTTTGTCAATAATATTACAATAAGGTTGGAGGTTTATCCAATTTCCTTCACTTTTGTTGAGCTGCGCTCAGATCAGCTGATCCATGACCCACCGCTGTGTGCACCGGCAACACGGAGGTTTTAATGTTACTTATTAGTTAAACTGAAGGAATAAACCCATAAAAATGACAGAATTACACAGAATAATTTATATTGAAGCAAACCAGTTGTACGTGAATTAAACACATTAACACGTGTTAAACCAGGTGAACTACTACAAATTTTAAATTAAGATGCCTAAAAACTGTTTATTGTCATCAGAATCAGGTGTTGTGCGCAGTAGTTGTGCCATAAAGTGTTTTTTATTTTATTTAGGCCATTTATGTTTATTCAATCTATATTTAAGGATTTTATCTGCTGTAAAATGACTCCCGCTGTGTTTAAACACTTTATGGCCTGTCTGAAGCAGGTTTATGGGAGCAAAAACTACTAAAAACAGACATTAACATAGTTATTTAAAAATAACTGTTTGGTTCATTATAGACGACGAACACAGAGCAAACGTTTTAGAGACGGTGCCCAGGTAGCAAAATTGGTCTGGGCCAGATGTGGCCCACATCTGGCACTTACATCTGGCCAACATACCGCAATGAATGAGGGGCCCCCACTGGCCCAGGCCAGTTTGCCAGAGGTGGGCCATGTATGGCCCATAGCCGTTCCAGCACTGGGCCAGTTGTGGTAACCTGCACTGGCCCACACCAGGCCCAGCTCAGGCAGGGGCGGCTCGGACTCGGCAAACCAGATGTGGGCCAGTGGTGGGCCGTCATTCATTGCGGTATGTGAGCCAGATCTGCCATGGGTGCCGGATGTGGGCCATACCTGCTGAACTGCTTATTGCTCAGTCACAAATTTAGACAATAAATAAAACAATTACACTTCAAATATATACAATAACTGCTCAATCAATAAAAGGAGACCATGCTTAAGCTTTACAAACATTTGTAATTTCAAAAACAGCTGGAAATTCACAAATTGAGGAAACTATAGGTCATGTTTACATATAATTCCATTCAAGTTGTTACAATAATGTGGTAGAGGAAGTTCTTTAAAAATACATTTCCAAATTGAAACTTCATAAATGCAGAGATCAGTAAAGGAATGAAGATACACAGTAAATTTAGTTCACAGCAAAGATGTTTGCTTCAGTTTAATTTGCAGTTTATAAAACTACAAGAACCCACCATCACACAATTAGTCCAGAGGGGAAAGGAGAGCAATAGGAGCACATGAAGCTGGGTTTTAGTTTCTGCATCGTTTAGAAACAGTTGTGATTAAAGGTTTTCATATTGGAGAATTTTGTACAACACTACAATGATAAAATAAACTGTGTGTTATTTATCATGATATTGATCAAACATGGTTATTGAGAACAAAAATATTTAATTAAAAAGGAGATTTAATTAATTATTAAACACTCAAAAGTATCAAAAATAGGTACCGTTAAGTACCGGTATCGATTCATAGGTACCAGGATTGTAAAATTATCCATCTCTTCACCTGTAAATAGTAAATACAAACTAAAGCTGAAGAAAGCTACCAATCAGAGAACTTGTACAGGGAGGAAAAGCAAACAGGAGGTCCCATCCACATGGCAGTAACAGAATAAACTTAACAATGAAGTGATTTGTTTTGGGTTGCTGATTGTTCATCTGGAGATTCAACCTTTAAATAGATAGAAGCAAGTGTGAAATAAAAATGTCCTCTAACCTGGAGCCATCCACCTCACATACACAACAGTGAGCTTTCCTGACAGGAACAGTTCAGTTCAGTTTCTCCAGAGTTTAGTCACGTCCAACTCCATTCCCATCTTTTAAATCACATCCAAGTGTTGCAGAGGTGTGATAGGTAATGTGTTCAAGGACTAAAAAAGTCTCGTTATCCAGATCCTGAAGAACCATCACCCTCTCCATGATGATGATGCCAACATCAGAAAAGTCATCGCCTGGCGTCCCTCTGGTGTCAGATGCTCGCTGTCGCTTTCTTGATG